>ML789458.1:283418-327196 GCA_009831015.1 Picea engelmannii
TGACAAAATAAAAAAAGATAATGAATATATAGCTAATTACCATGGGACGATATTCATTCGATCCGCCATCAATGTGTCCATATTTCCTACAATGTTTTGTAGCTGTTGCTATTAAAATTCTTACGGGACATATGAGAGACAACGTTTTTTACAAGGGCAATAACATCTACCATCACCCTTTTCACCCACTTTACTTTTTTCCCCACCTCTAACTACATTCTGCGACATTCTTCCACACAACTTCTGCACAAAAATGCACTTTCGGAATCGTCGTTGTTATAGGAAGATTGTTGCAAATTCTTTAAATCATCAAATATTTATAGTTCGATTTTAGGTCACATTCGTTGCAATTGCGACGACAGTGACCTAATTTTTTTTTTTTTTACCTAATTATTTGTCATTTTTAACGGTCACTTTTAACATTCAATTATAACGGTATTTCGTCGCGCTTGCGACAAACGTTGACCATATTAATTTAGACAAATTACATTCATCGAGATAGTGACGAATACAGGGTGTATTTAGAAAAAAATTCAATAACTGAACTTTTTCTCTTGAATGTTGCGACGAAAGAGTAGTTTCATCGCAAGTGGTCGTCACAAATTTTTCAATATGTAGTAGTGAATAAAAAATTGTTGGGTATATCATGCATATCCATTTGCAAGTATAGGAGACACTGAAGAAGTCATAAGAAAATTACAAGGCTAGACATTACCAACACATAAGAGAGAGAACATTCAGAGTGGGAGACATAGTATGGTTACAACTAAATAAGGAAATCCTCCAGGGTCCTGGTAAGATATCATGACTCTGCAATATGGTCCTTTTGAGGTAGTGGAAAAGGTCATAGATAACACCTATAGACTCAGTGTGCCCCCATACATGTGCATTTACTTAGTAGTGAATGTGGAGAATCTCAGGCTCTATGATCCTTCCATGTTGGATTAGGAGGAGGAGCAAGTCCTACCTTCTATAGAGGACTTAGCACTAGATGCTCATGCAAAGTTGACAAAGGAAACTATTTTTCATAAAAGGTCTAGAACTAGAAGACAAGGGAAACATGACCTTTGGTAGATAGAGTTGAAAGGACAACTTCCAGGAAAAGCAGAGTGGTACTCCAGGGAGAAGGTAGAGGAAACATTTCCTAACCTAATTTAGAAAATATTTTGGGGACCAAAAGCCTCCATAAATCGGGAGGTATGATATGGATTGGATCATTATATTGTTTTTCATTTATCTCAATACTTTCTGGGTGGAAAAAATTGAAGGAATTAGCTTGCATGGCCATTTTGGTGGCTAGTCCAAATTTGGAAATTTAGGCCCAAAAACTCATATGATATATTCCAGATCCATTTTGAGGCATCAAACAACACTTTTTAATGGTCCAAACCTTCCTATACAAAAATATTTTATATTCTACACACTGAGACCTTTCCAGCGGTTCAAGAATATCCGCAATCAAAGTTCATTTGTGAAAGTTATGCCTCCTGCAAGTTGACTGACCGTATTGATCACCATGGTGCGAGTGGATGCCACAACAACCCCCATTACTTAAATGTGTGGGGATATCCATGTAGTGGATTTTCTAAACAATGTAAAAGGTCCAAACTTGATCACTAATTGAGGATTGAGGAATTCAATACCCTAACCCTAAATGGCCATCAGGCTATGTTAAATACCGGGCCGCTAGGAGGAGAAGGGGTTCCATTCTATGTTATTTTATTTTGTTCCATACTAGAGCAGAACAATTGGGAGTGGGAACTTAGAGAGAATAAAAGAGAGGGTTAATGTTTTGTAGCATCCTAATGGGCCATAAGCCTTAGGTAACTCCATAGAGAGTGACCTCTCTTTTGTACTTGCATCATTTTCATAAGAGAAAAGAAAGAAGAGTAGCCTCACCTTTTAGATGGGTTTTCTTCCGTAAGGGTTTCCTAGATCAAATATTTGTGTTATTTTGTGGATGGTGTGTGATTGTATTTTACTCTTCTCTATTTTCCAAAATTTTATCTATTTCATGCAAAAGCAGAAAAAAAAACTAAATATTCCAAAACCTAAAGGAATTTAACCTTCATAGTGTAGATTTCATTTTTTTTTATCAGATATGTTGTGTTGAACTATTCCAGTGGAATATCCATGGCAGTTTACAGATCATTTGAAAAGTACAGACTACAAGGAATGTAATTTTTTCTTAGGGAAATGGTTGTGGAGGTCATTGACCTTCTACATACCCTTGAACAACAAGCATAAAAGGTATGGTGCCAATGGAAGAGGGGTTCTACCACTGGGAGAAAGAGGTTACACTAGTGTTTCACCCAGTAATAGAGGAGATAATTGATTAACCACAACCTAGGTTCATGCTTGAATTGGAATGTGTGCATATATTGAAGAAATCAACTTGGATAGTAGCTGATTAATTAGTTCATGGAAGAGATTTGATTATAGTGTGTGAATTTTCCATTGTGAATTTTATATCCTAAGTGAATTTGTAATAAAAACTATAGCAAGATAGCCACTTCGACACTAGATTTTTTCCCAATACATTTTTCTCTAGGATTTCTTGTGTTTTATGTGAATGTGTGATTGGATTGTTGCTTTTCTGTCATATTAGATTTGATTTAAATAATTAATTTAGTTTTTCACAATACATTTCCCGGAGAAACCCATCGACCACTTCCCCTAATTCCAAGGATGGTATCTAAGGAGTTAGCACTAGAAGTCACCTCCTGATTGTAGGGGAGGTAAGCCTAGTACCCATCAGTGTTTAGGTGAATGTTGGTATAAATGGGTGGAAGTCAATGGACAAAAATAAGCACTAGAATGATGTTACAACATATAACCAGACAAGAAATGCATAGGGAAGTGAGGGACATATTAACTTCAGTTAGCGAATTGAGTTTAAAAACGAGCAGAGGGAAGACTTGGTGAGAAAACAAGAACAAGACTGCTATGAGAATCCGGCCTTCCAACGGCTTGAAAGAAGATAAAATCAGGCTCGATGATGCTTTCAAGCCCAAGTTTCATACATTGAAATGTGCCCAAGTGACACAGTTCCAACAACGCGATGATCAAACCTCCATCATCGTGCAGCTACAACCACTCGACTGGATCTTCCAATTTTGAGCTATTCAGTGTGAGAGGGAACAAGACAACATAGGAAACTAAGTAAAATTGATCACAATACTGCTATGATCAAACCTCCATCATAACAACATAACAATCCTCGACTGGATCCTCCAATTCCGAGTGTTTTCACATAGGATTTACATAGATGTGAAAGGAAACTGACTTCTATTAACTGGAAGTCTCAAATCGATTACATAACCAGACACGACTCTGGTGTTAAAACATATTACAAAAATGGGAGCTTCGCTCAACCAAAAATGACCATCCCAAAATATCAAAATGCTCCTATATAGTTAGAGCAACTCGCCACTCACGACAGATGAGTGGATGGAACATTACATTCAAATCTTTTCGTGTGCATGATCTTCTTGTAGACTGTGCACATAGTCCCTTGTCTGACATGGACTTAGATCGACATGGCTCTTGTAGGGAAAACTGTCCTCAGGGGTACCACGGGCCGACTACTCTAGTCCCTTCAGGCCTTCCATCTATAGATTGAGTTGAGGTTTCATCCACCCAACCCAACTTTCATAACTGCTCTTTATAGAGAATAACCGAGACTTAATGCTCAAGGGACAACCACGTTCCTTCTCTCCAAGTCTCAAAAGCTAGCTTCCTTTCCCCTGGCCCCTCCTTGATGTAGCCCAGGGCCATGACCCTACGCTTCTCTTTGAGGGAATTTCGGGATTTCGCCTTTCGGGGATTTCCACATCACTAGCTTCCATATTTCCTGATATCAGAATCAGTGAAATCGCTTATCTGACCGACGGTCAGATCTGCTTCACAACCAATGGTTGCGATGCTTCTCTTGGAATTTGATTAGTCCTCTCAACATAGTTGAGGGCTTTCCGCTTCTCTTAAACCTTTTGTTTTCAAGACCACAGGCTATGACCATTGGCTCCAACTTTCCAAGGTGTTTCGGAACTTCGCTTATCAAGAGTCCTCGCTCCCCCTGATCCATAATGTCTCGATGCCTGAAACCATGAAATGGTATGTATGGATCAACAGTTGGATTTACCTCGAATTTGATGGCCACGATATTCCCCTCGAATAACCTCATCTTCTCATCGCTCGATCAGGCGCTTACCCTTCTTTGGCCCCACCTTCCATATGACCATGTGCTATGAGCGTGGGCCTGATCCTTAGGCGCATCGCAATTTCATGTTTCGCGAGCTCATGATGTGCTCCATGCTCCAACTTCCAAGTCCTGAAATCGTGATCCCCTCGGATCTAGCACCATGTGTCCCGTTGGAATGGACAACCCTGATTATTTCAAAAATTCACATTTCGCGAGTTGCTAAGACTGAACCCTTTGAATGCTCCATCCCATGAATTCATGAAATGCTAATCTTGTGCCACGCATCCCTTTGATTTGAATGACTTAGATTGACCCATTCCACCTTTTGGGTTTCAGGACTTTGGGCTATGGATGAACCTTTATGACAAGAACCCCGAACTCCCGATTTTCGATCCTTCGAAAATTTCCAATGTCAAATCGACGACATGTGGCCCCTTACAATCGAATGGTCCAGATCTTCCTTTTTGCGAATCGGGATTTCGCAACTCCTGCTGAGAAAATTTAACCAACATTCAAACTCATGATTCCCATGCTTGCTTTCCATTGGTGAAAACTGGACTTTCTTCCCTCACTCGATCCAAGTCCACGTTAGACCGCTCCAAGGGTTGCGACCTGCAAAATTGAAGATGTGGACGACTGGTTGGGGATTGGGAAAACTCAAGGATTAATGAGGGAGGCCGAGGGAGTGAGTGCTCAAAATAGAAAGGGCAAACAAAAAATGGCTTTGCCGGCTACAAAGGGGAAAAATAAGGACATGGTCAATGAAAAAGAGAAAAAAGGGGCAAGGATACAGACTCAGGTGAATTGACACATGCCTACGGGCCTTGACAACTTTATGTGATAAAATTTGGCTCCATAGGGGATGGCATGCTCCCTGCAAGATGCCAAGAACAAGTAGTTCCAGTGTCTTAGCTATTGGGTTATGGATTCTGACAGTCATAAAAAATAAAAATCAAAATCAAAATAAAACAGGAACGGTATTTACAATGGTGGGATTTCGTTTGTGGCTTTAAACACAATTTTTTTTCAGGAAGTGGCCATTTACAGGGCCACCAAAAAATTCATTACCCTCCAAGTTCTGCAACCTGTAAGTGTTTTTCGGGAACGCCTCATAAATCTTGAAGGGGAATATCCATAAGGTCTCAAATTTGGTATTCTTGCCTTTGTCCTGCTTCAGTGCATCCCATTTAAGTACTAGATCTCCCAACATGAAATCCTCTTTTCTCACCTTCCTGTCAAAAGCCTGCTTGATCTTCTGTTGATGCTCATGTGCTCTGTCCAGGAGCTTCTCTCTTTCCTGTTGCATTTCGAATAGTTGTTGGATTCTTCTAATCATATCATCGGGCTCACCTTGGTGATCTTGAAAGAATTTCTCCAATGGCAAGGCCAACTGAGAGGGAAAAAATGCTTCAGTTCCATATACGAGCTGGAATGGAGAGACACCGAGAGATCTTTTCATTGTCACTCTATCAACCCACAGAGAAAACTTGAGCTTTTAATCCCACACTTTCTTACTATCCTCTAACAGTCTTTTAATGATCTTGATGAGGCTTTTGTTAGAGGACTCAACCAGTCCATTGCCTTGGGGGTAGTATGGGGTAGAATGAATCAACTTGATTCCAAACTACTCATAGAATTGGAATAATTTTTCATCTTTGAAAGACATTGCGTTATCTGTGATAATTTTGATTGGACAGCCAAATCTTGATATGATATCCTCCAGGAAACCGATTATCACCCTGTGAGAATCACTCCTTGTGGGAATAGCTTCTATCCACTTGGTAAAGTAATATGTGGCCGAAGTTAGGATCCATCTGTGCTGACCACTTGATGTAGGATGAATTTCCCCAATGAAGTCTAGGCCCCACTGTTGGAAGGGCCCTGAAGGAACCACAGGTTTCAATGGCAGGGACTTTAGCTGCTGCTTTCCAGAAAATCTTTGACATTTAATGCATGCTCTGACTTTTGTGCAAACATCGGTGAATAGAGTAGGCCAGAAATATCCAGCCCAGATAATTTTGTAGGCCATCGTTCTCCAGAAGTGATGTCCACCACATAGAATATCATGAAAGTCAAACATAATATTTTTTGCTTCATGTGGGTCTAAACATCTCAGAATCACCCCTAGGGGGTCTTTCCAATATAACATTTGATCAACAAGGTAGTATTTAAATTCTTTGAGCTTTAAATATCTAGCCTTGTTCCTTTCAACGCCATCAAGAGGCTACAATTTCTGTAGAAAATATATGACATCCTTGTACCAAGGACATCCTGCTAATGAGGGGTCTACCTGAGCATTTGTATCATACAGATCAGCCTGCTGACTTTCTGAGTAATTATTGATGAAATTTACCCCCAAATCTTTGCAATTAGATTCATCCAACAACCTGGATAAACATTTACCTTTGATCAATTTGGTGGGCTTGATCTCCAGATCAAAATCAAGGATTTTGGAAATCCATCGGCTCCTCCTCCCATCTATGTCTGGCCGAATGAGAACTTCCTTAACGGAAGCTAAAGGGACGTATGCGATGACTTTTGATTGCAGGACATAGACTCTGAAATATTTGAGGTCTTTAACCAAAGTGTAGGCATGCTTCTCCATGATGTCATATTTCACCTCAGCGTCTCACAATGCTCGACCGAAAAAGGAAATGGGTTGCTCCAACCCTTCAACATTTTTCTGCAACAGAATAGTCGCTACCGTGTCAAATGAAGAAAATGAAAAAATGAGGAAATCCTTTGAGTAATCAGGACTGATAAGCACAGGTGCTTCAGTCAAGGCCTTCTTTATTTGATCAAAGGAATTTCAAGACTTGGTATTCCATTTGACTTCTCTTCCTTTCCTCAACATGGTTGTTATAAGATTTACCATCTCAGCAAAGTTGGGAATAAACCTCCTAAGAAAATTAATTTTTCCCAAGAAAGACTGGATTTCTTTCTTGGATCTCGAGAGTGACAAAGTTTGGATTACTTCGACCCTGTTGGGATCAATCCTAACTCCCTCAGATGATACTATGTGGTCCAACAATTTTCCCTCCTTCATAGAAAACAGAGACTTCTTGGGATTTAAGGAGAGACCAAATTTCCTACATTTCAAGAAAACCTTCTTTAAATGCTCATAATGCTCTCTATCTGATCTAGAGAAGACTGTAATGTCATCTAGATAGATGACCACAAACTTGTCCTTTTCTCTAATGAAAGCGATACACATGGCTCTTTGAAAGGTCACCCCCACGTTCATCAATCCAAAGGGCATTTTGGCATACATGAATGTAACCCAAGGAGTAGTGAAGACTATTTTTTCTCTGTCCTCAGGTAAGATCAAGATCTAATTATACCCCAAAAATCCATCAATCATGGACATCCTGACTGCACCAGTTACCCTCTATAAAATATGTTCCATTTTTGGCAAGGGGTAATTGTCCTTCCTTGAGCTTCTATTCAGGTTCTTGAAATCGATGCAGAGCCTGATCTCCCCACTCTTTTTTCTTGCCGGGACTAAGTTGGCTACCCACTCAGAGTATCTCAAAGGCATGATGATCTGGAAATCCAACAGTTTCTTTACCTCCTTTTCCATAAAAGGCAGTAGCATAGGATTTGTCTGTCTTAATTTTTTCCTAAAGGGTTTGGCCTCCTCCTTTAGTGGAATCTTATGCTCAATAACGTTGATGTCATATGTTCTGAGGTATTCATAGGTCCAATCAAACACATCGGTGAATTCCCTTAATAACTCAACATATTCGGCCCTCTGCTTCCTGGACAGGCTGCTAGACAACTTGACAAACTTCGAATATTCCTCTGTACCAATGTTACACTCAGCCACATCAATTGGCCTCTTATCCTTTACTGCCACATCATTATTGTCAAATATCCTTTCTAAAGGAACTAGTCCCTTTGGGATGTGATTACTTGGTAACTGCACAATATGATGATCGACAATTTTATTCAAAAATTCATTATCATGGGGGCTATTTATAGCACACTGGTCTTGATCAATATGCAATGCTAAGAATTCTTCCACGGTCTTAATGAATCTTTTGATCTCAAGTTCATCCTCAAACACCTTCCGGTGATTGACATTTTCAGGTATAGAGGGCCTGTATTTTACTTCTATATCATACCTGAGCTTGGGAGGTAGAGGGACTCTGAAATTTCTTGCTGAAACCGCTAAAGAATCAACCACTGTGTTTTCCTCTCTCGGAATGAATGAAATGTTGAAATCCAAGAAAAAACTGTCAATCAAGTCCCACACTTCATTTCTATAAGTTCTGAGCCTAGAATGCTTAGCTTGATAAATATTTCTAATTTGATTAACAAACAATTCGGTATCCCCAAACACAGATATTTCCTTGATCCCCATGTCCTTTGTAGCCTTTAATCCTAAAACAAGAGCTTCATACTCTGCCACATTATTGGTAGTTTCAAATTCCATCTTGTAGGAGAGAGATATGGTCTATTGAGACGGTGAAACAAAAACCAGTCTGGCACTAGCAGTCTCCTTAGAGGAGGCTCCATCAAAGAACATCTTCCAAACAAAAGTGGTGACATGGGAATATTCATGAACAATAACTGACTACTTTTTGAGTTCAAGGGGAGGCTCAGGAGCATCAATGAGATGTAAAAAACTAGACCCAAAATTAGTGTCGAGTGCAAAGATAGGATGATTGGTGGGGTTTTCTTCGTCACTAATAATATATGTCAACCACGCTTCCCTATAAAGTCTTCTATTCTCCCCCCCAAACACAAGGATAGTGGCATATGTGAGGTCCATTTGCAAGTTTCCCCCGAGTCTTTTTATCCAAGATCTTGACAAAAGCATGCCAAACTTGGGGGGAACATCAACCACTACAATATCCATAACCATTCTTTTCATGGGCAACTGAAACAAGGTCACAACTAGGTCTTTGATAACCCCAAGACATTGCACTTTCCTAGAGTTAAAGGAATACAAGTCATGGTAATATTTTTTGATTTCCAATCCCGGTTCTTCCATGACAATTTTGGGCATGAGATTATGAGACGCCCCTAAATCCATCAGACAATTATGTAGCACCTTATCATGTATATTCAGGGATGTATAGAAGGGAGGGGATGCATCATCTCTGTCTTCTATCATGGGACCTAAGATAACTATTGTCTTCTCATCTTGCAGATTGATTGAGTCTGTGGTATGATTTGAGGGTTCAGGCAGCAACAATCTAGAGAGGCTCCTTTTGAAATCTTCATTCTTGACCAGCTCTGAAAGGGGTACAAGGATTCTGATTTTCTAAATTTCATGCTCAAAGTTGAAGGGGAATGTAGGCTTTAGGATTTTTTTCACCTTTGGGATAGGAGTTATGGCCACTTGAGAGGAGGTTCAGACTTTCTTACCTCTGTTGTCGTCTACTACATCTTCAACATGCTTCTCTGCTCTGGTAGGCTGCTCAGGAAAAATAGGATTTTCTTCTTTCTTCTTGGACTTGAGGTTATATCTTTTGGAGCCACCGTTGGCCTTGTCCCCTTTTCTCAGTTCATTCAGCTGACTATCCATGAGAGATTCTTCGTATGAGGATTGAGTCAAATGAGGAAACAAGGAGGCATCTCCAAGACAATGGATTTCAGGATCAAGGTATTCACTCTCTCTTTCTTCATCAGCAACGAGATTTTTTGTAGAGGGGTCTGGATTTTCTGATCATCTCTATCTCTATTCCTCTAGTCTCTTTGGATAATATGAGGAGTATTGTTAGGCCTCCTATAGTTACCATTGTTATCAACATTTTGGGGATTCCTATAATTCAACTTTTTTTCTAATTCGATCTTTTCCATTTTAGCAGAAAGTGATTTTAGTAGCTTGGTCATTTCATCTGTTTGAGGGGGGGGGCAACACAGGAACTACAAGTCGGGGTTTTAGAACTACTTTTTCCCTTGTCTCTGTTAGATTTAACCCTAAGTTTTTTGGCTGCCAATATATTGGATTCTACTTCAAGGGTTGCATCTTGCATATGAGCCAAAGATGTAGCTCTTCTTTCTCTCAACAGTAGGAAAAAGTTAGGGTGGAAAGAATTAACATAATTCATTTTGGCAGAGATTTGTGTAGCCTTAGCTTCGGCTGGAATCCTTTTATACATTTTATTAAATCTCTTCGAGAAGTCTGAAACAGATTCTCCCTCCTCTTTCTTAAGTGCCCCAAATTCTGTAATATAATAAAGGAGATCTTTTTTATTCCCCCAATTTCTTAAGAATGCATCATCCAGAGAAAAAATCCCGTCAATAGATCCAGGAGGCAAGTCTTTAAACCATTCCCTGGCATCACCATCGAGGCTCTGTACAAAAACTCTCATCCACACATCTTCATTCTCGATGGCCTGAATCTCTGTGAATCTATAAAAGGATGAAAGGTGCTCTAATGTCATCGCGTCTCCCTCCCCTGTGAACTAGGGCATATACTTAAGGTAGTCTGTGGCTGGGAGAGCATTCATAGGCCGAGTTAAGACCAGAGGGGCATATCTAGCAACCAATATCTCAGCCATCCTGTTCCTAGGGGTATTAGCACCTGCCATTTGGACATGAACTTGAGGAGAAACAGGAGGAGATGGAGTATGGACATGCGAGATAGGAACTAAATTTCTAGGAGAAGAAGGAAACAACTGAGTGTTTGGGGAAAAGGCTAAAGAGATGGGAGGAACAGAGGCTTCTCCTGCAACAACTCTAACAGGGGAAGGGATAGTAAAACATAGAGTGGGAAAATCTCCTAAGGTCTTGGGTCTGAGCAAAGGTACAACTTCAGGGGAAATAGGAGTGACAAAGATTTCTCCTTCCAATCCAAAACCAGGAAGATAAACTCAACAGGAACACTCCTAAACTTTAAACTTCGGGAAACTCCAACAAATTGTATAACAGGGAAACCAGAAGCAAATATTGGATTTTCTATAAGAGGATAGAGAAAATCATCAAAAATACTTGGTTCAACAGTATAATTACAACAGTATAATTTCCCTTTCTTATAATTTTCTCTGGGTCAGCTTTAGGTGTTGCTAGAGGTAGTTGTGGAGTAGACCTCGTGTGTTTTCCTCTAGAAGCCACAACTGAAAAAATGGAGTCACCAGTGGATTCGCATCAATGGAGTCGCTAGGTGCACAGTTGCAATCTCTGATGTACTAAGATTTGATGCACCTTCAGAACTAGTAATCTTTGTCATTCAATCCCAGGGAAAATATTCAATTTGTCCCCGACAACGACGCCAGAAATGTTAGCACTACAAGTCACCCATCAGTGTTTAGGTGAATGCTGGTTTATATCGCTAGAGGTCAATGGACAAAACTCAGCACTTGAATGATGTTACAACACAGAACTAGATAAGAAATGCACAGGGAAGTGAGGGCCATATTAACTTCAGTCAACGGATTGAGTTTAAAAGCGAGCAAAGGGAAGACTTGGTGAGAAAATGAGAACAATACTACTATGGGCATCCAGCCTTCCAACAGCTTGAAAGAAGATAAACTTAGGCTCGATGATGCTTTCGAGCCCAAGTTTCAGACATTGAAATGTGCCCAAGTGACATAGTTCTAACATCGCGATGATCAAACCTCCATCATCGTGCAACTACAACCACTTGACTGGATCTTCCAATTCCAAGCTATTCAGTGTGAGAGGGAACAAGACAACATAGGAAACTGAGTAAAACTGATCATGATACTACTATGATAAAACCTCCATCATAACAACATAACAATCCTTGACTGGATCCTCCAATTCCGAGTGTTTTGACATAGGATTTACAGAGATGTGAAAGGAAACTGACTTATATTATCTGAAAGTCTGAAATCGATTACATAACCAGACACAACTCTGGTGTTAAAACATATTAAAAAAATGGGAGCTCCACTCAACCAAAGACAACCATCCCAAAATATCAAAATGGCTCATATATACTCAGAGAAACTCGCCACTCATGACAGAGGAGCGGCTGGAACATTACATTCAAATATTTACGTGTGCATGATCTTCTTGCAGACTTTGCACGCAATCCCTTATCTGACACAAACTCAGATTGACATGGCTCTTGCAGGGAAAACCATCCTCAAGGGTACCACGGGCCGACTTCTTTAGTCCCTTCAGGCCTTCCATTTATGGATTGATCGGAGGTTTGATCCACCCAACCCAAATTTCATAACTTCTCTTTATGGAGAATGGGAAAGACTTAATGCTCAAGGGATGACCACGTGCCTTCTCTCCAAGGCTCAGAAGCTAGCTTCCTTTCCCCTGGCCCCTCCTTGATGTAACTTAGGGCCATGATCCTGTGCTTCTCTTTGAGGGAATTTTGGTATTTCTCCTTTCAGGGATTTCCACATCACTAGCTTCCATATTTCTGGATATCAGAACCAGTGAAATCACTTATCTGACCGATGGTTAGATCTACTTCACAACCAACAGCTGCGATGCTTCTTTTGGAATCTGATTAGTCCTCTAAACGCGGTTGAGGGCTGGTCGCTTCTCTTAAACCTTTTGTTCACAAGACCACATTCTATGACCATTAGCTCCAACTTTCCAAGGCATTTCGAGACTTCGCTTATCGGGACTCCTCGCTCCCCCTGATCCATAATGTCCTGATGCCCGAAACCGTGAAACGGTCTATATGGATCAATGGTTGGATTTACCTCGAATTTGATGGCAATGATATTCCCCTCGAACAACCTCATCCCCCTCATCGCTTGATCATGCACTTACCCTTCTTTATCCCCACCTTCCATATGATTGTGTGATGTGAGTGTGGGCCTGATCCTTAGGCGCGTCATGATTTCACGTTTCGCGAGCTCACGTTGTGCTCCATGCTCCAACTTCCGAGTTGTGAAATCATGACCCCCTTGGATCTGGCACCACGTGTCCCGCTGGAATGGACAACCCTGATTATTTCGCAACTTCACGTTTCGTGAGTCGCTAAGACTCAACCCTTTGACTGCTCCATCCCACAAATCCACGAAACGCTAATCTTGTGCCATGCGTCCCTTTGATTTGAACGACTCAAATTGACCCATTTTGCCTTTCAGGTTTCGGGACTTTGGGATATGAATGAACCTTTATGACAAGAACCCTGAACTCCCAATTTCTGATCCTTCGAAAATTGCCAATGTTAAATCGACAGCCTATGGCCCCTTATGATCGGATCGTCCAGATCTTCCTTTTCGTGAATCGGGATTTCACGACTCCTGTCGAGCAACTTTAACCAACATTCGAACTCCCGATTCCCACGCTTGCTTTCCATTGGTGAAAACCAGACTTGCTTCCCTCACTTGATCCAAGTCCATGTTAGACCACTCCAAGGGTTGTGGCTTGTGGCCTACGAAATTGAAGATGTGGATGACTGGTTGGGGCCTGGGAAAACACAAGGATTAACAAGGAGGCCAAGGGAGTGAGTGATCAAAATAGAAAGGGAAAACAAAAAATGGCTCTTCCGGCTACAAAGGGGAAAAATAAGGATACGACCAGTGAAAAAGAGAAAAAAGGGGCAAGGATACAGACTCGGGTGAATTGACACACGCCTACGGGCCTTGACAACTTTATGTGATAACACAAGGTAAGCTAGCTTTTGTAGAAGATCAAAGCTTTTTCATGCCACTTAAGGGAATGCAACCTAGGTGGGGAGGATAACACTCCATCACACAATCACTCGAGCTAGACCCAATTGACATGTTAGCATATATTTGTGAAAGAAAACAGAATAATTGGTAGATTGCAATCCTCGTTAATATTAAAAAATTTCAGTTTGTAGTTATTTTCATTTTGCATTAATATTTGTGTTAGAAAATATTTTTTCCATAGGCCTTTGATTAAATATCATATTAGTATTATCACTTAGTTCCTAACCTTTGGGGGACTTACTCATGAATGTTGACTAGAATGAGAAAGCTACAAGAAGACATAGAGTTAGTTCCCTTAAAACTTGAAATTGGTAAAATGAGGTAGAAAACCAAATAAATACCTAATCCATATTATGTTGAGAATGAAATGAATATAAAAATAGCATGTGGAATAACATAGAGATATTACAAAGAGCATGATAATATAGTGAAACCCAAACTCTATTAATGAGTGCAATATTGAAAACATTGCAATATGAAAAGCAATACAAATTGGCTAGAATAATGGTAGCTTATCTATGAGAAGAGATGTTTTAGATATGTTCATTCACTAAAAATCCCATCACAAGAGGTATGTTTACTAGCCTAATATGTAAGAACAAGTTTCCAAGTTTATCAAAGATTTTGTTCTTTGTAGCACTAGTAATCCAAATAATAGGAAAATTGGGATGTACATGCCATTCCCAATACTAAGCAATGTTTTTTTTCCAAAGAAAGAAATTATTATATTTGATATTTCTGAGAAATAAATCAAAATATACAATGGTTTTTCCTGAGAAGAATCAAAAGAAGTTCCATAAATAATGACCTATGCAAATTTGCATAAAAATGAAACTATTTTTGTTTATTACAATCATCCCAAACTTATTTTAGTCATTTCGTATCAAACACTTTAAGATATTACCTTGTAAGAACCACCTAACTTCTAGAATATTTACATAAAGTTTGATAAGGTCTCTAACACAAATGACATGTTTTCAATAAAAAAAATTAATACAAACATTTCTCAAATGCTTAAATGAGAGTGCCTCCTCTGATTCAATTTTAGTCCTCTTGTAGAAGAAAATATTCCTTAGACAAAGCATCCACTTGTGTGTTGTATTATCGATATATATAAGAAAAAATAATGTACTAAAAGGTGGATTTTGACTCTACTTGGTTCATATAGGAATTAATCCCAAATTTATGATGCTTCACTATTTATTTTCCTAATCTATCATGAGTTTTGCATCTCCAAAATATTTGAATTGCTTTAGTCCTTTATCGTTTATAGCTTTCAACAAAACCCAAAGAACATAGAATTCAACCCAATTGTTAGAGCCTTTCCCAAAAACAGAATTCAAATAAAAATAATGATTTATATCTATGAAGAGGACAATCCTTGATCTACAACTACTTGGTTCTCCTTGAATTTCATCGTCAAAAGAACTCCACAGATTCTTATGATCAATACTAGAAATTAATAAACATCTAGTTGTTTTCTCTTTTGAAGTACCCTTATTATCATCCATAACCAATCTAATCGGGTGAGCTACCTGGGTAGGAGTAAAGACCAAATCCTGAAAACTCTTTTTATTTTTGGTCCACCATATTCCATAAATAAAAATACAAGGAAGTGCCTTATATTATACAACTACCTTATCTATTATCCAATGTAAAATATAGTCCACCAAGGTCAAATTGTGCCATTTAGTTAAAAAAATAATAGCTTGTGCTACCTCCTTCCAATCATACAACAAAAGGGTAAGTTGTGAATAGATGATCCACATATTCATCATCGTTGTTATAAATATTGCATCTGCTAGGCCCTGGCCAATTTCTCTTTTGTCCATTTTCCCATGTTAATAGTATATTAGCTAGTGCCAACCACAAAATAATTTTTGTTTTTAATGGGTAATCCAATTTCCAAACATCTCTCCACTGCCATACTCTTTCCGTAGTCAATTCTTCTTCTATTCTTGTTGGATAACCTAATTTGACAATGTAATCCTCTGAACCATGATTCTTGGATCAATTGAGTTGATATTATCATTTTGTCAATATAATAGCATTATGTTTAATAAGGTTAATATAATGATTCCACTCCTTTTCCATATTTTGTTGTAAGTTTAAAGATTCTATAGTCACTCATCCTTATGAGAAAGCATTTCTATTTAGCTGGGAGGCTTCCTCCCTTAGAGAAAAAACCTAAATTCACGTATATCCAATAAAGCATCAGATAATGTAATGTCCCCCAGCTTAAACAAGGAACATTACTACGCGGAAATGCACATAAAATAGAAAATTGTCTTCTACTAATTAATTCATGTAGCTTACCAACTATAATTAATACACATATTTAACTAGATTTTGATACCCAAAATGAAATGAATCTAAAACGTTCTAGATGAACATGAATGAAACTATTAAACTCATTCACAACAACAAATAAACCATTCACAAACAAGGAGTTAAGCACAACAATTAAACTCATGGAATAATTCAGAAAATAGACAAACACTTATCTTTTTAAAACGTTTGTGCAACCAACTGTTTGGGAAGGAAATTCCACCCAACCATATACCTGTTGTTCCAAATATAAACAATAAGTCACCATCGATTTGGGGCTAGGAATACACAAGATAAGGGTGGCTCTAACAATCCACTCACAACTCAATATCACACAACCAACTGGTTTCCTCTTACAACTATCCCAAATTTCCTCCAACTCTCTTCCTCTTGACTTGCCCAACCCAAGGAATGTACCCCTTCACTACTCTCAGTCCATTGGGTGTAGAATTTTTTATTAGGGTTTCTTTATCTTAGGTAAATTATAATCTCTCTGTTGGGAACTTAAGGGAACTCAGTGCCAAGAAAACTACCAATAAAAACAACAATAATCACTTGCTGTTAGATTGTAACTCACTTAGGAGTTCACTCTTCAGACCTGACAACCTGTCTCTTTAGTATTCAGCTCCAAAATGCTCCAAAAACGCTCTATCATGCTACAAAATTCTCCTAGCATTGTTTCTTAAGCTCCCAAGCTCTTCTCCTCATTATCTACTTGTTGTTCATGTAAAACTAAATGTGTAAAAACTTCCTATTACTACCCATACAAATTTCCTCTATTTTCCCAAGACAACTGATTTATCACTCTGCCCAATGTTGATTGTACCTAATTCCAACACGTCCAATACCTATGGGATGTGACTCTCACACCCACCCTCTTACATGAGTTTAATTATTGGGCTCTCATACACTCAAACATAAATAGAAGGTTGTCCCCAAAATATAATAAAATTTAGGAAAATGGCTTTGAATTAATACCCATAGTTTGTTTCTCCCATTGGACCCCTATTAGACACTCCCAATTCATCCCCCCTTTCTTGTGGATTAATCAACCCCAATCTCTGTCCATATTCCCTTGGTATCACATTATATTTATTAAAATTCAGAAAATACATTTCACATATTACATCGCTTAGCCATAGCCACATTCATATCTACATTGTGTATTAATTAAAATGAGGATTATAGTGGGTATGCTACATTCCCCCTCCCCTACAATAGTGGATAGTCCTTGATTGACCACACCATGCTGAAATACATATACAAATTTACATCACAATATTCAGAAAATAAAACAAAATTATGTAATTTTTACCCTCCAACAACAGTCCCAACAATAATCTCTCGTTATTCTCATTATCCTGACCCAAGGAATGCATCCCCTTCACTACCTTTAGTGCATCAGGCTGCACCATTATTTTATCAGAGCTATCAGTGCAAGTGACCAAGAATTTCTTAGATGTGTTTCCATAAACTAGCTACCCAAAAATGGAGCCTTGCGTTTTCAACTTTTGTTTTCTTCAAGATTGACAAAAATTTGCAGGTATTCCTCCTGTATAGTTTCTTCATGCTCGCATGTTGCATCTTTAGGACCATAGTAGGTCCATTGAACTTTACCATCCCTACTGATTTGTTCTAGATCACTTTGAATTTTCATTCCATGATGCGCACTAGTTCAAAAATAGATCTAAGATCCAAAATTAATGGATCATAACCTAATATTAGGAAAAACATAATATCTATAGACATCGTAATCAGATTTCCTGATTTGGAGCATGAAATCTGATTTTCAGTTCAAGATCCACTTTCTAAGCCTTCTGTTTGACTATATCCTATCTTAGATCTCGATCTCATCTTTGGCACATAACAGACTTTAGAAGGTAGATAAACATATAACTAAGGGTTGTCAATATAATCAACAACTTTCTAGATACACTGCTTATTTGAAATTCACAAAATAATGAAAAACTGTCATTCTCAGAAGTTCTGGTAGTGCTTTTGAATTTTCCTATAGAAGTCATTATCGAAAGTTCAGTATTCAAAATTTAGAACCATCAGCTAGAGACACGTACTTTTCCAAAATTACTCTATTCTATTAATGAAATCCCTTGAGATAATTTGGTACTTACCATTTTAAGTCTATGTACTACTCCTTATAGAACATGTTGAATAGCTTCCACAAGTAATTTGAGATTGTCCATGTCTTGGTTCTTGAGTTTCTCCTGTAGCCACTTTCTTTTCAATTTCCTTCCCCGTTTAAACAACTTAACATTATTTTGGTATATCTTTTAAGTCCAAGAACACAACTTATTATGTTTGATAGCTATTTTTTCCTTCTGATGCAGGAGCATTGTAAGCAGCCAACCAAGCGAGTATGAAGGCAGAAGACAGCTGGAAAGCACAACACACATTTTTCACATTTTGAAATGTTTTGAAATGTTTTTGAAAAATTAATGAACAAATGTTAATGTAGTAGTTAAGGGAAACATACTTGCATGTTGTAAACATATCTTGAGCAATTTTCTCTCATCTGTCAATGTAAAAGGAATTTAAGCCCATTTAATGAATGTAGGTAGATTTGAATTCATAGATTAGACAGTTAGAGCGTAGGAGGGAGAACAGATATAGACACCCTCGCCTTTGTATCATGGAATTTGTTGTTGTATCATTATCATAGAGAAGGAGAAGAGAGCTGTAGCAGAGAGTTGTAGAGAAGAACCCATGTACAGGAACTTGAATTAATATATGAAGATTTGACTCAGATTTCATGGTGTTATGATGCTTAATGTTTACATATGCTAAATGGTATGCTTACAGTTGATTTATTTCTCTATTTATGCATTTGTTTCAATGTTGTATTGAATGTATGATTTCATGTTGAATGTATGAAGTCTGAGAGAGAAAGAGAATGAGTTTCAATTGTTTCTCATCCTAAGAGAGTTCCTGCAAGGAGTGTAGTGAAACGTCCGCAAAGTGTGCATTGACAAGGGTTCTGAGTTTTATCTCAGAAAGATCAGGAGGGATACCGTTGTTCTCATTCCAGTAGAAGTGGAGGTGAAGCACAGAAGCTGTGCAAGGTGTGCACAGGATAGTCGAGGCCTTAGAATTTATCAACTAAGGTTGAAAGGTTGAAGGATTGCTGTTGCAGAAAGTGCACAGAGTCGAAAGATAAAATAGCCAAGAGTATTTGAAAGATTTCTGCAAGGAGTGCGTGCATGAGTCCTTTTAGAGACTTGATTTTACAAGTTAGAGCTCAGGAGGATCAACACCTTTGAAGTATTCAAAGGAAGATGGGGAGATGACTCATCGTGCAGAAGTTAAGTCCCAGAGAAAGAATGTCGAGTCAATTTGGGCTAGAGATTCATAGGAAGGAATCGAACGGTCAGAATTCTCAGTGGAGAATTCACAAAGTTGCAGGGACCGTAGGATCCAGTAAAGTTGTAGGGTGGTTAGGAGTTGGACGAACCCACCACTATAGTGTCAAGAATCAACGAAGACCATCGATCATGGTCAGTTCAGGTCGTTGGATCATTCTTTCAAACTCGGGGTTCATGAGTTCGGAGGGCAGACCAAATCCTTTGGTTGCACGAACTCTCGAGTAGCGAGAAGTAGGAATAACCGTTGGATCAGAACCTTTTCGCTATATCGTGTATCTGGGTTTCGGAGGTTGGGAGGAATCAGTTTCGACTGCAGAAGTCATGAAGGGTGAGGGACGAGGTCTCGGGCGAACACGTGGCACATCCATCAAGTGGGGACCGCATGGTTGATGGGTGGACACTCGTCGCCTAGGAGGGATTCAACACCCGGTTGACTTCTCTTTCTTTGGGTTCTCATGAGAAAGGAGCACAAAGGCTCAACAAACCAACTCATGAAGTTGCGAGCCGTGAGAAATACTGAAGGAGTCAAATCTTCTCTGACTTTCGCGTCTCGGAATCTCGTAAAAGAAGGGCCTGGAGGTTCAACCCTTCAACTCGAAAACTCACGAGTTGCGAGTGAGGTTAGTACTTAGCTCTAGCTGGCGGTTACACGTGGAGGGTGCTAACAAGGAGGAGCCATATCCCATTGCATGTTGGGTATCAGTGTTTGGTGAAGAAAAGTCGAGGGTCTTCGACCTGCGAACACGCTAGTTGCGAAAGGCATTTGCGCAAGGACCGGGTCGTGGTCATATGGAAGTGTAAGGATCGCACCTGGAGTTAAGGTGGACATGGTGGGTTTTTCAGGAAGGACCTGTGGATACACTCTTGTGTGTGTGAGAATTTCTCGTAGGGAAATTGAAGAGTCAATCTGATTTAGAGGAGAATTAGAACGATCCTGAGCAGATCTTGGGTCGAGGGTCGGGGTCTGCACCAATTTTGGTATCAGAGCACAAAATAAGTCTTTGCTTTCTGTAGCAGGGAGAAGAAAAAAAATTCTCAGCCATGCCGCCAAGAAGAAGAGATAGACCAATGCCTGATCCAGCAGTGGAAAGAGAAATGTGCGAATTACGTGCTAGGCTTGATGCCATGGAGACAGCATAGAGGTGCACAGTTGACATTGGGGATATCAGTGAGACTGACAGTGAAAATGAAGTTGGAAATGAGGGAGAAGAAGTTGCAGTTGAATATGTTGTGGATGAACGCCTATTCAAGGTTGTTGCAAGAATAGGTGCCAGAGAAAAAATGGACATTCCAGTGTATGAGGGAAACCTGGATGTTGAAGAGCTTCTAGACTGGATTAGAGCTCTGGATAAATACTTTGACTATGAGGATGTCGAGGAAGACAAGAAAGTCAAACATGTCATTACTAGACTTAAAGGGCATGCAACACATGGTGGGATGAACTACAGGCTGATAGACGTTGCAAAGGCAAGCAAAAAATCAAGCCTTGGGATAGAATGGTTGCAAAGATGAAAGGCAAATTCATACCCCAGGATTATCAAATCACTCAGTTTCAGAGGATGCAAAATTTGAGACAGAAGCTGATGTTAGTGAAGGAATACACTGAAGAGTTCTACAGGATAAACATCAGAGCAGGTCATCGAGAAAGCGATGATGAAAAAGTTTCCAGGTACATGAATGGTCTGCGATATGACATTCAAGATGAGATGAGCATGATGACCATGTGAAATGTGGAAGATGCTTATCAGATGGCTCTGAAAGCTGAAGAGAAGCTGAGCCGAAAGCAAGGTCAAAGAGGCCGAGGCATAAGTTAGGCCAGAGGCAAAACAATTTCCCAAGACAGAATTCAGAGACCTAAAGAAGAGGGGAAGAAACCTCAAACTCAACATGAGAGAGGAGGAATCTCACAGAGAGGGCAGTATGCTCATAGGAATAATTTTCCTCAAGCCAGAGGAAGAGGAAGAGGCAGAGGCGGTGAAGTAAAATGCTTTGTCTGTGGAAAGATCGGACATAAGCCCTATGAGTGTCCAGATAAGAAAAAATATGGTGGTGAAACTCACATTGTCGAAGCTCAAAGATAGAATGTTGAGGCAGAGGATGTTGAGGGTGGGAGATCTTTGATGATGAGGAAAGTTTTCTTGAAGCCAGAGAAGGAGGCAGAGAACCCAGCCCAGAGAAACAGTCTGTTTCGAACTACTTGCAAGACCAAAGACAGAGTATGCAAAGTCGTAGTGGATAGCGGTAGCACAAACAATCTTGTATCTATGGAGATGGTAGAAAAATTGGAGCTGGAAACTATTGTACATCCATGCCCATACAGAGTTTTGTGGCTACAAAAAGGACATCAGGTAAATGTCACTAAACAATGTTTAGTTAAATTTAAAATAGGGGGATATAAAGATGAAATATTATGTGATGTCATTCCCATGGATGTTTTTCATCTATTGTTGGGTAGACCGTGGAAATATGACATGAACATGATTCATGATGGGAGAAAGAACACGTACACCCTGGAGAAGAATGGTAGGACTCACATGTTGCTGCCGATTAAAAACCAAGAGGTGAAAACAGAGATGAGAAACAATGTACTTCTCATGAGCGGGAAGGAACTTCTTAATGAGGTTAAGAAGAAGGAAGACACACAATTTATTGTGGTCAGGAAGCCCAGAATTGTTTTGACCAGTACAAGGATAGATGATTTGCCAGAAGAAATCCAAGAGTTGTTGGAAGAGTTTGCTAATATAGTAGTGGACGAACTACCTTGTTCGTTGCCACCTATCAGAAGTATAATCCATCACATCGATCTTATACCTGGAGCCAGTTTACCAAACAAAGCCACATACAGGTTGATGCCGCAGGAAAATGAGGAAGTCAAGAGACAAGTCTAGCACTTAAAGGACAAAGGATTGATTCGAGAGAGCTTGAGTCCATGTGTTGTTCTGACAGTGCTCATCCCAAAGAAAGATGGAGGCTGGAGGATGTGTACAGACTCGAGGGAAATCAATAATATTACCATCATAAATAGATTTTCATTGCCAAGGATGGATGACTTGATGGATTGCTTGAGTGGAGCAAGATTTTTTTCAAAGATTGATTTGAAAAGCGGATATCATCAAATTCGGATGAGAGAAGGTGATGAATGGAAGATAGCATTCAGGACAAATGAGGGGCTGTATGAATGGCTTGTCATGCCATTTAGCTTAATGAATGCACCCAGTACTTTCATGAGATTGATGAACGAAGTCCTGAAGGATTTCATAAGAAAATTTGGCATCATATATCTTGATGATATATTAATCTTTAGCAAGACATAAGTAGAACACTTGAATCATTTAGCTGCAGTAACGAGGAGATTACAGCTAGAGAAATTGTTGCTAAATATGAAGAAATCATCATTTATGAGGAAAAAACTCATTTATTTGGGTTTTGTTATCTCTGCAAATGAGTTGAGGATGGATCCAGAAAAGGTAAATGCAATTAAGAATTGGCCATCGCCGAAAAATGTGTTTGAAGTTCGAAGCTTCCATGGTTTGGCAAGTTTCTACAGGAAATTCATTCGAAATTTCAATGGAATTAGTGCACCAATGATGGATACAGTGAAGAAAAGACACAAATCTTTTCACTAGACAGAAGAAGCAGAGAAAAGTTTCAATCTGCTGAAGAAGAAGATCACGGAACAACCAATTCTAGTTTTGTCAGATTTTAGCAAGACATTCCAGGTCAAGTGTGACACGAGTGGATTTACAATTGGAGCAATCTTGAGCCAAGACTACAGGCCGATCACATACTTCAGTGAAAAACTGAATGAAGCGAAGATCAAGTACTCAACATATGCAGTCATACAAGCGCTGAAGAAATGGAGACACTATTTGGTTCCCAAAGAGTTTGTTTTGTACAACGATAATCATGCTTTACAATTCGTGACTCAACAGGAGAAGTTGAACCAAAAACATGTTAAATGGGTTGAATTCATGCATAATTTTACTTTTGTGATTAAGCATATTTCTGGAACTGCTAACAAAGTTGTTGATGCTTTGAGCAGGAAATGTTTGCTTATGTAGGAATTCAGAGTCAAGTCTTTGGTTTTTGATAACATCAAAGAAATGTATAGAGATGATCCGGATTTTAAGGAGGCATATGAGGCATTTGAGAATCCAGTTCTTAGGGACAGAAGCCAGTGGACTGAATATATGATCCAGGATGGATTATTATTCAAGGGCAATCAACTATGTATTCCAAAATGCTCCATGAGGGAGAACCTGCTGAAGGAAAAACACAGTGGAGGATTGGTCGGACACTTCGGTCATGATAAGACGTTCTCAAAGTTGAATGGCTCATATTTTTGGCCAGGGATGAGGATAGATGTTAAGAAATTTGTGGACAGATGCAGAATTTGTCAGCACACAAAAGGGAAAAGGAAGAATACAGGGTTGTATCAACCATTACCCATACCAGAAAGGTCATGGGACGCAGTGAGCATGGATTTTATATTGGGACCGCCAAGAACACAAAGAGGATGTGATTCGATCTTTGTGGTAGTCGACAGAGTTTCCAAGATGGCACATTTCATACCATGCTAGAAAACCAGTGACACAACTCATATTGCGAACCTGTTTTTCAAGGAATTCGTCAGACTTCACGACTTGCCAAGGAGTATCGTGTCTGATCGGGACACCAAGTTCGTAGGGCATTTCTGGAGGACCTTATGGAAAAATTTAGGGACAAGTTTGTCTTTTAGCTCAACATATCATCCTTAGATGGATGGACAGACAGAGGTCGTAAATAAGAGCTTGGGAGATTTGTTGAGGAGCTTAGTGACTGAACACCACAGTCAGTGGGATCACATTCTGCCACAGGCAGAATTTGCTTATAATGATTCGCTTAACAGAAGCAGAGGGCAGAGTCCATTCCATATTGTATATGGAATGCAACTAAGGGGAGTTTCTGAATTGAAAAATACAAAACAGGTTGAATTCAGAAGTGTTAGTGCAGAGGACTTTGTAGAAGCAATGAAGGAGCTTCACAGCCGAGTTAAGGAGCAATTGCAGAATTCAAGTCAAGAATACAAGCAGAGAGCAGATCAACATAGGCGAGAACTTCAATTTGAAGTTGTTGATCTGATTCTTGCACATTTGAGGAAGGAAAGGTTCCCAAGGGGAACGTATAATAAACTGAAGATGAAAAATATTGGACCGTGCAAGGTCATAAGGAAATTTGGGGAAAACGCATATGAGATTGAATTACTCGATGGGGTCGGAATCTCACTGATATTCAATGTTGCATATTTGTACCCTTACAGAGCTGAAGAAGCAGGAGCAGAGGAAGAACAGAACGAAGTTCAGTGGACCAAACAAATGCTTGTAGTAGAAAATCCACAGATGGAAAGTATAATTGACAAGAGGGTCAGCAAAAAGACCAGGCGAAAAGAGTATTTTGAATACTTGGTCAAGTGAAAAGGACACCCAGTTGAAGATGCCAATTGGGAAGATGAAACAAAAATTCATAAGCATGGATAGACCATGCAAGAGCTCATGAACAGGAGTTCATGAAAATTTTCAAGCGAGGGAGTATGATGTAGGAGCATCGTAAGCAATCAGCCAAGTGAGCATGAAGGTAGAATATAGTTGGAAAGCACAACACACATTTTGCACATTTTGAAATGTTTTTGAAAAATTAATGAACAGATGTTAATGTAGTAGTTAAGGGAAATGTACTTGCATGTTGTAAACAGATCTTAAGCGATTTTCTCTCATCTATCAATGTAAAAGGCATTTAAGCCTAGTTAATGAAAGTAGGTAGATTTGAATTCATAGATTAGACAGTTAGAGCATAGGAGGGAGAACGGATATAGACACCCTCGCCTTTGTATCATGGAAGTTGTTGTTGTATCATTAGCATAGAGAAGGAGAAGAGAGTTGTAGCAGAGAGTTGTAGAGAAGAACCCATGTACAGGAGCTTGAATTAATATATGAAGCTTTGACTCAGATTTCATGGTGCTATGATGCTTACTATTTACATATGCTGAATGGTATGCTTACAGTTGATTTATTTCTTTGTTTATTTCTTTGTTTCAATGTTGTATTGAATGTGTGATTTCATGTTGAATGTATGAAGTCCGAGAGAGAAAGAGAATGAGTTTCAATTGTTTCTCATCCTGAGAGAGTTCCTGCAAGGAGTGTAGTGAAACGTCCGCAAAGTGTGCATTGACAAGGGTTCTAAGTTTTATCTCAGAAAGCTCAGGAGGGATATCATTGTTCTCATTCCAGCAGAAGTGCAGGTGAAGCATAGAATCCATGCAAGGTGTGTGCAGGCTATTCGAGGCCTTAGAATTTATCAACTAAGGTTGAAAGGTTGAAGGACGGCTGTTGCAGAAAGTGCACAGAGTCGAAAGATCAAATACCAAGGAGTATTTGAAAGATTTCCGCAAGGAGTGCGTGCAGGAGTCCTTTTAGAGACTCGAGTTTACAAGTTAGAGCTCAGGAGGATCAACACCTTTGAAGTATTCAAAGGAAGACGGGGAGCTGAATCATTGCACAGAAATTAATTCCCAGAGAAAGAACATCGAGTCAATTTGGGCCAGAGATTCAGAGGAAGGAATCAAACGGTCAGAATTCTCAGTGGAGAATTCGAAAAGTTGCGGGGACCATAGGATCCAGTAAAGTTGCAGGGTGGTTAGGAGTTGGATGAACCCACCACTCTAGTGTCAAGAATCAACGAAGACCGTCGATCATGGTCAGTTCGGGTCGTTGGATCATTCTTTCGAACTGAGGGTTCGTAAGTTCAGAGGGCAGACCAAATCCTTTGGTTGCACGAACTCCCGAGTAGAGAGAAGTAGGAATAACTGTTGGATCGAAACCTCTTCGCTATATCATGTATTGGGGTTTCATAGGTTGGGAGGAATCAGTTTCAATTGTAGAAGTCACGAAGGGTGAGGGCTGAGGTCTCAGGCAAACACATGGCACGTCCATCAAGTGGGGACCGCGTGGTTGACAAGTGGACACTCGTCGCCTAGGAGGGAGTCAACACCCTGTTGACTTCTCGCGCTTCGGGTTCTCATGAGAAAGGAGCACAAAGGCTCAACAAACCAACTCGCGAAGTTGTGAGCCGCGAGAAGTACTGAAGGAGTCAAATCTTCTCTGACTTTCGTGTCTTGGAGTCTCATAAAAGAAGGGCCTGGAGGTTCAACCCTTCAACTCACAAACTCGTGAGTTGCGAGTGAGGTTAGTACTTATCTCTAGCCGGCGGTTACGTGTGGAGGGTGCCAAAAACGAGGAGCTGTATCCCATCTCATGTCGGGTATCGACGTTTGGTGAAGAAAATTCGAGGGTCTTCGACTTGCGAACACGCGAGTTGCGTAAGGAGTTTGCGCAAGGACCAGGTCGTGGTTGTATGGAAGTGTAAGGCTCACACCTGGAGTTAAGGTGGATAGGGCAGGTTTTTCAGGAAGGACCTGTGGATACACTCTTGTGTCGGTGAGAATTTCCCGTAGGGAAATTGAAGAGTCAATCCGACTCAGAGGAGAATTAGAATGATCCTGAGTGGATCTTGGCCCGAGGGTCGGGGTCTGCACCACCTTCTTTTTCATGAACCTTTTACTCTAGTTTTTCAACATTGCATTCTCATGTCTAAGGTGCTTGATCAAGCTCTTAAATTTTTTCAACTTTTTCTGAAGCTTCTCTATCTTCTTGTCCCCTTTGTTGCTTGGATGTGTTGTTGTGACTGGTTCCTGTACCGACACCTCCTTATTATGCTCATCCTTTTCTGGCTCAGAATCTTCACTATCTGAATATGATAAGTTTACGATATTTTTACCCTTACTTGGTTGAGATGAAACCACATATTTTTCTATAGCTATTTCAGGTGCATCATGTATATTTTCTTCAATTGGCATGGAAATTTGAGATTCCAAATCTCCCAAATCGAAGGATTGATTGAGTTATTTAGGTTTAGGAGTTCTGTTCTCTGTCTTCTTTGATCTCTTATTCTTCTTCTTTGTTAGCTTGTCTGGAACAGGCTTAGGGAGCTCTATCTCTCCTTGTCTTTCGTCATTATCTGGAAAGGATCCCTCTGCATCATCCTCTATGGTGAGGACTATGTTATTTAAATACGATGTTTAAATATACACTTGACACTGAGAGGGGGGGGTGAATCAATGTCTGGAACTTTTGGTTGTTTTTCACACTTTCATAGATGAACTGAATTAGTTGAATAAGATATTTGTAGCTCATTTAATTATTCACAAACATGTGTAACACAGATTGTATGAAGTAGATAAAATATCTTTCTTTTATTTATTTAACTTGTATGAATACATATAAAATCAATCCTTTAATATCTTCGACTTCAACTAACTATGAGAGATCCAACTCTCTAATACAAGACCCAACTTGTAGTTCTCAGATCCAATCGAGAAATGAGGAATCCAACCCTCATAACAAGACCCAGCTTGATGATCTCATATCCAACTAAGATGTGAGGAATAAAATCCTCATAACAAGACTCAACTTGTAAACAAACACCAGCCTGATAGAATAAACCTTCATTCAATCCATTATATATATATATATATATATAATCCACCAAGACACACTTAGATTCACCACCACTTCTGGTTTATATAGTATTTCAAATGGTATAGGATTGAACCAATGTGTCTTTTTGACATGAACAATTGTACCTCTTCATTTAAATAACTAATCTTGATTCAAATGTTTTTCTTCATGAGTTGATCACAGATATGGATCGACTCATTATATCGTTCTCATGCTTCTTCTGCATCCTCAGTTTGGCAATAGATAATATTCAAGATTTTATTGATTCTCTATATTGTTATGGTGTTAATTCTTTGTCAAATTACTCTACAAACCTTAACCTGTTTACATAAAATGAAATCTATATGAGGCGCTTCCTTCAACCCAATGTTCAAATGACCGCGGGCTCAAAACCATAGGCTTATCAATTTTAAGTATTGTTCATAGCGCATCTTCATTCACCCTTATTCCTCTATCACGAGACCAATGTTGGAACCAAGTCCTCCAAACTTTGGCCTTCTTGCATTTTATTAGAGTAATACTTCCCAAATTAAACTTCCTCGAAGTATATATGAGTACTTTTTGTTGACATATTTTTCATATGCCCTTCGACTAAGAACCAAGGGCTTAACTCATTTTTTTCGTGTAGTTATTGAAATTGTCCCTCTAGTTTCTTTTAAGAACATTCACATGAGGCCAAGAGATAGGATTGTTATACTTAGGCCAACATGAGCTCCGTCTCTCCAAGTATTTGGGATTATTGGAATTTTCAAACCTTGTATCCTTCTAGAGTAAATTTCGTTGAATCGCGTATACTCTATTCATTAGTATATCAGACAATTGATTTTAATATTTCGTTGAATGGACGATCCTAGCTTACCCAGAGGATTCAACAAAATCAATAATCACAACTTAATCAAAAGTTGAGATCTTTGGTCCGTGCTCTTTCAACATAGTGGAGCTTTAACACTTGGCCACTGTGCACTTTAATCTTGAGTTGACATGTGTCCATAAACTTCAATGGTCCAGATCATTGCATGTTGCCTCCACCAAGTTAATATTCATGCACATTACTTTTTCACTTTTGCATCTTGATCATGGATCTTCCTCCTCAATGGATGGTCATACCTTATTTCGAAGCTTTGACACTTTGGGACTCCGGGTTACTAGAACTCTAAAGTAGTTCAATTCCTCCGGAGCTTCACCTACCGAATAAGTCATAAAATGACAGTGACCACTTGTTGTTGGTTAACATGTCATGCTTACACTATTCTTCCAATGTTCTTGATCACCGGTCGAGAATTCTCTCAAAGTAGATCAATGAGTAGAATTCATGATTCATGCTTACTCTATCTTTCCACTACACTTGATCTAACGATCATGAGATATCCCAGAGGATCTTAGATCAACGACCAATGTTAGTTCACAAATTTGACCTTCGAAGCTTTGGGCATTTTTTTAAGTAGGAGAATTTGGATATCCCCAGAGGTTGTTGTCCCAGAGTGATGTGGTATGTTGATGTCACTTAGGTTGACATGTACCCATAGTATGTGTGCCACGTGTCACCCTGATTTGTGACTTTCACAGTCCTTATGTGCCACACCGACCTTGATACTTGTCACCATTTGATTGGGCCACATGTCATCTTTATCTTCTGCCACATGTCTCCCTCCTGGATCATGGATTTTCACTTCTTGGCTTCGGTACTTCATGGTTCCATGAGTTTTTCACTTTTGTATCAACCTTCGAACATCTCCGAAGTGTCAAATATATATCTACCACCATAGATTTTCAACTGTCTTAATCCTACGACCTTTGTTTATTCCGAAACTCTAGGGTTCAAGAGTTCATGGTTCATCTGAGTTGTTTATCGTCAGAGTAGGTAAATTCCGGAGCTGACCACTATCTTTCTTAGCTTGCTCTGAAAGTTTTCACTCCAGATCAATGGTTGACGTGATTTCCTAATTCGACGGTCGACGAGATTTTGTGACTCCGGGGCTTCAACCTTCGAGTAAACTTACATGTTTTAGACTTCTTTTCATCAGAGTGGTCAGCATCGGAGTTGACCACCTGATCCAATGAGTCACATTGCTCTTGAGGATATCTTAGATCAACAGTATGCATGAGTTCATTTAATCCGATACTTCGAGATATTGTGTCTTACACTGTCCTTCCACTAAACTCGATCAGATGGTCGAGAATTCATCCGAAGTCCCTCCTTGATCCAATGGTTGGTGGGATCTCGTGACTTCACGATTTATCGCCTCTGCCTTATCTCCAATGCTCGCCGAAGTGGTGAAGTTATGATGTCCCGAAACTTATGTTATCCTTCCAATTGGCTTTGATCAATGGTTCTAACTAATCTGATGGTTGCGATTACTCCTGAAATTTGAATGGATGATTATATTTCCATGATCCTTCACAAGAGATTCTTCTTTGTAGGCTCTGGCTACTATGTGATCTGACAGTCCAATATTTTCCCAAGAACTATATCAACGGACATGATTCTTCCTTGATTCTTTTGGAGTTTTACTGTGGGGATTTCAATCCCGATAGCACTTCTGCAATGTGCTCTCCCTTATGAGCTTTCCTTCATCTTTCCAAAGACCTTAACATTGCATGATCTGATTTTGTGTGTGTATTCTTTGTAGAATATCCTTGCTATCTCTCCTAAGATTTAGGAACTTAGGATCATTGTTGATCCTATCATGATCAACATTGATCATGAATTGCTTCTACCTCAAGGTGATATTTCTCTGCCCCAAGGTGATATTTCTCTGCCCCAAGGTGATCTTCCTTTTCCTCTAATTACTATACATGTTTGACTTATGCTGCCATCAATGAAAACACACAATCAATAATTCCAACATAAGAGTCTACAATGGATTTTGCATTTAATATCATCTTATTGGTTAAACGAGTGTGTGGTATTCTAGATACATGCTCCTTTAGTGCTTTCTGTTTATATTTTTGAGAGGATTTCCTATATCCTTTTTTAACTGTTGTTCTACTAGAATGTTTCTCGGTTAGTGGATCTATATTTATTGAATTAAAAGTAGTTATCCTTCTCTTTTTCCTGTTATAAACCCCATTAACCTCAAGAGATGAACTTCTCTACTTTAAAACAGATTCAACGACATCTTTTGATATTCTCTTTTCTTCAAAGGAAATCTTTCTTGCAACACTCCTAGTCATCCTTGTAAACACTTTTATCTTTTTTTTTGTAGAGGAAGACCCAATAACCATACCTCTAGGGTTTTTGAGAATTTTAATCCTTTCAGCATGGGTATATTCTTATGTTTCATGAATCTCATGAATTTCTTCTTTAAAAAGAACCAAGAAATGTTTCCAAGTTCTTTGTGTTTTCTTCAAGTCCTCCATGATTAATAATTTGATTAAACCCTGATGGATACACTATGTTTAGTGTTTAGGATGATATTGAACTCTAGATGGAATTTTTGTTAATATATTTAGCGAGAAAAATGGAAGACTCATTCTCCTTTCTCCTGTAAAATGCAATAAAAATATCACATGGTACATCAAGGTAATGGTGTATCTACCTTCACAGGTGATGTACCTCTGAACCATCTTCAACAATTTTCTCCATTCATACTTGAGCCAACTCCTTGGAATAATTTTACTCCAGTCAAGGTTTTGATGCTCTAGCTTTAAGAAATGGTTATTTTTTTATTGCTGATGGTTTGGTTTTTAAACCACATTTCTCCATCCGTGGTTAAATTGGTAGCATCTGCAATAGATGTTTTTGAAACCTACAAATTCAAATCTCCCAATTTCACTTTGTGGCCATCGAAACTGTCTGTAAATGCTCGGGAGACCTCCTGATCACATCCTCGAAGCTTCTCACATAGAAAAAATCGACCGACCTATTTAAATTTAACAACAAACTCAGGGTAAGATTCCAATAACTCGACACCCTTTGGTTCAATGCATATGATGTTTCCTCCTTTACCCATTTCCTATAAGCTAAAAATTATATCGTTTTATGTAGACAATTAAAATGAACAAGGTTACAATTTTTGTGAGAAGAAAAAATATTGGATTCATTATTTTTAAATAACACAACCAACATGTAGCGATGTCACATCGAGAATGCGCAATAATTTCAGTGACTAGGCAATGGGATAACAAACTTTGGAAATGACATGACAAACAATTAATTATGATTTGATAGAGAACAAAACTATCATATTTGGGAAGTACAACCATATGAAAACATTTTAAACAAATCATCAACAAAGGTTCACATGGATTACTTAACATTCGTATAGAAAAATGACTATAACCGTTAATTACCATCCAACTCTGTTGCAGGGAAGCCAATATTTTCATAGAACAAACTAGATTTTTTGACCTGACTGTGACTTACGGAAGACAATTTTTAAGACTCATTATAGACTTCTGTAAATGTTGACAATAGACTAGACCAGACCAAAACAAACTAACTCAGACAGACCATACTGACCCAATAAAACTTTGGAGAAGGTGAGAGAATTTTTATCACTACAAATTAGGTGCTAACACCTGGCTCCAACTGGGGATGGAGTCCTTCCTGTGAGGCTCCAAGAACCTACAGAGCATGTGCTTTATTTCAAACTCTATCTCTGAAACTTATAACCAGTTTCTCTACTTATTAAGTAATCCATACTGAAGAAACACTGTATACTACCAACCAAGATATCCAACAAACTGAAGCAAACTGAAAACTGAATAATTAATCTGATAAGAAACTCTGTACTAGTTCTTTTCCATTGGGCTATGGAGTCATTATTCAACTAATCTATTGCACACCAAATCAAGATGAAAACCAAATACTTGGATAGTGAGATTCTTCATTACACCTCCTACTCTAATCAATTGAATCCAACTTGATCATGTATAATAAAACTTCCAATGTAGCCAAGTAAGCATTTGACTGATGGAATGATTATCTTGTATGCAGTTGTTTGAGAAAGTATGAAAAGAATATGATATGCACAACAAAAACTCCATGAGAAGTTTATATTTACTGCTGCAAATTAGTAGTACCAAAAGCTGCAACATTTGAGACCTTTGAAGAAACTAACTCGATCCAAGTTGCTACTGGATCTTCAAGATCATAAATAGGTTTTTACTTATTCAAAATACATAACTACTTTGGTATGAACTTTGCTTCTTTGGGAAAAAAAGGATCTTCTAGTTCCCTTTGAAACAATTTCTTTGAATACTGAACTTCACAAATATGATTTTCATTATCTACTTGAAAAAAATTAGGTTTAAATGAATAACTACAGAAACTTCCTTCAAATTTTTTATGCTCTTCCTGCAACAAAACATTTTGACAGGAATTTGAAGCCATAAAATCTTGAATGTCATTATAAACAAACAAAATTTCCCGATCATTCATATCAGCAGTAGGATCTTCTGGAACAACAACTCCCTCTTTAGCAGATTGATAATAACCCTATGGAAAATCATCTTCATAAAAATCTCTAATAAAATTCATAGCATAATTAACTTTCTACTCATAACTAGAAAAAAATTCTACTGCATATAAGAAATCATATTTTTGTTGTGAATTAAGAGCATATGCATTTTCTACATCCTTGACAATAGAAAAATCCGATTCACTAGTTTCAAGATCTGGAGAGAAAAAAAATCCGAAGATGATGACTCAACATATGGAAACAAATAAAAGCCCCGATCTGATTTATATTGTTCATAATCCTTCTCCTGCTCTCTTGCATCTAATTATTCATCCCAAATATGATTTTGTAGTTTTCCACAATCCTAGAGATTATCCTCTATTTCTTCAGCATCAATAAACATCCACTGCAAAGTTAAAGACTTCCTTTCTATTAGATAAAATGCTATGTTAGGATGATCAGTTGTTGTGTAAAACAATCTGACATCAGTTTCAGAAGGTTGAATGTCTTTAGGAATATTGAGATAAAATCTATGGAATATCCTATTGAACCTTGTAACAATTTGATCAAAATACTTCCTTTCACCCCAATATCTCAAAAAAGAATCAGAAAAGTCCATTTGAGAACCTATTGAGTCAACCTCCAAATTTCTAAACCATATCCTAGCTTCTCCATGTAAATACTGTCATAATGCTCTCATAAACACATCCTCGTGCATAATTTCAAGAATATATGTAAACATTTCAAAAGCTTCCATGTGTTTCTCTACTCTCTCATGGTCTTCTCCATTAAACTTAGGAAGGTACTTTAAAAAATTGGGAGGATAATCATGAACGATGAATGGAAATTTCAGAGGTTTATAACCTTCTCTAATATTATACTAAATTTTAGTGAGATGAATACAAGGTGGAACAATGATTTCAGGAGGTGGTAAATCGTCTTTAGAATCAAAACATTTACAAGACTGATCATGTTCTGGAGGGATTGGAAAATGGACATCATTTTCCTTAGTAGTTTCAACTCTCAGTTTTCAGATCAAGATCAATAATGCAAGAAGGAAAATCTTCTTTTCTCAAAGATGGATATATAGTTGTAGGCTTATAATTATCTGAGTATACAAATCAAAGGATAATTATTTTCACATGTAATGGAAAAGACATGGAAGACCTGATGAAAAATAATATAAGTTCTTGGAAAAACTTCATGACTTGATACCTGGTCTTTCCATACTGTCTTTTCATTTTTCTGTCAGCAAGGTTCATCCTCCAGTGGAGTCTTTTGATTTTGGAGTGACCAGGTGAATGATATGCAACCAATATTCGATGATTGGTTCTTGTTCACCATCAAGAATCATATCTATTAGTTGTTGTATGCCCAGGGGAAATACTTCATTCCTCTGCTCCTCGACAACGACGCCAATTTTTTTATCTCCTAGAGTTTACTCTTGACTGCAATAGATCAAAGTCTAGGCACCTCAAAAGATAATAGTTTTGTTTTGGTTGGTGGATCAGGTAACTGGGATTGGGATATCAAAATAAAGGGAAACTTCTCAAACTTGTCTACTACATTTCATGGATTGAAGGAAAATGAAATCAATATTTAGACACTTTGGATCAAATAAGTGAAGGAAGGAAGAAAGGAGAGGCACACATGTAAATATATCGATCTCACAAGTTGTTCAATTAATACATTCACAAGGTTGAGTATTCTATAACCAAAAACGATTTCCAATTATGAACTGAAATACTTGAATGAAACTTATGAAATATAGACAATCAGAGTAAGGCTTTACTATTCAAGAATCTATAATTCATAGACCATTAATGTATGATACACCAACAATAATCTCATACAAATAAGAAAGAAAAAGGGTGTGAACAAAAGAGACACAATCTGATATTGAATGCACAAGATTTCTTCAATAATGAAACATTTTCAATAAGTCTGCATGTCTGCATAAAATATGTCTTTACAACCAATTTCCTAAGCCCAAAAATCAACTCCCTCTTCAGTTTTCATTCTGTCCTTTATAAATACAAAATTAATTCAAAAATAGATCTAAGATCCAAAATTAATGGATCAGAACCTAATCTTAGGAACAAAATAATATCTATAGATATCATAATTGGATTTCTTGATTTGGAGCATAAAATCTGATTTTCAGTTCCAGATCCACTTTCTAAGCCTTCTCTTTGACTATATCCTATATTAGATCTTGATCTCATCTTTGGCACATAGTATCCTTTAGATGGTAGATAAACATATAACTGATGGTTGTCAATAGAATCAACAACTTTCTAGATATGTTGCATATTCAAAATTCACAAAATAATAAAAAATTATCATTCTCAGAAGTTTCGGTAGCGCTTTTGAATTTTCCTATAGAAGTCGCTACCGGAAGTTCAGTCTTCAAAATTTTGAACCACCTGCTAGATACATGTCCTTTTCCAAAATTACTCTATTCTATTGATGAGATCCCTTGATATCATTTGGTACTTACCATTTTAAGTCTCTATACTGCTCCTTATAAAACATGTTGAATAACTTCTGCAAGTAATTTGAGATTGTCCTTGTCTTGGTTCCTGAGTTTCTCCCGTAGCCACTCTCTTTTCAATTTCCTACCCTATCTAAAAAACTTGCCATTATTTTGGTATATCTCATGAGTCTAAGCAAACAACCCTTTATATTTGATAACCAGTTTGTCCTTCTTTTTCATGACCCTTTCACTCTATTTTTCAACATAACATTCTCATGTCTCAGGTGCTTGATCAAGTTCTTAAAAAATTTCAACTTTTTTTAAAGCTTCTCTATCTTCTTGTCCCCTTTGTTTCTTGGCTATGTTGTTATGACTAGCTCATGTATTGGCACCTCCTTGTTATGCTCATCCTTTTCTGTCTAAGAATCTTCATTATTTGAATATGGTAAGTTTAAGATATTTTTACCCTGACTTGGTTGAGATGAAACCACATATTCTTATGTAGCTATTTCATGTGCATGATGTACATTTTCTTCAATTGGCATGGAATTTCCAGATTCCAAATCTCCCAACTCCAAGGATTGATTGAGATCTCCAGGTTGAGGAGTTCTCTGCTCTGTCTTCTTTGATCTCTTATTCTTCTTCAGCTTGTCTGGAACATGCTTAGGGAGCTATGTCTCTCTTTGTCTTTCCTCATTCTATGGAAAGGATCCCTTTGCATCATCCTATATGGTGAGGAATGTGTTGTTTAAAGAAGGGCCTACAATTGGTTTTTCATTTAATCTCAACTTATTGGTCAAACGAGTGTGTGGTCTTCTAGACACATGCTCCTATGGTGCTTTTTGCTTAGATTTCCAAGAGGATTTCCCATATCCTCTTTTAATTTTTGTGTTACTGAAATGTTTCTCAATTACTGGCTATGCATTTATTGAATCAATAATATCTATCCTTCTCTTTTTCCTATTAAAAACTATGCTAACCTCAAGAGATGGACTTCTCTGCTCTGAAATAGATTCTACTACATATTTTGATTTGCTCTTTTCTTCAAAGACATTATTTCTTGTAGCACTCTTCGTCATCCTTGTAAACACTTTTATCTTTTGTTATGAAAAGGAGGACCCAATAACCATACCTATATGTTTTTTTATAATTTTAATACTTTCAATGAGGGTATTTGCTTATGTTTCATGAGGCTCATGAATTTCTGCTTTAAAACCAACCAAGAAATGTTGCCAAGTTCTTTTTTTTTGTTGTTTAACTTCTCCTTGATTATTAAGTTGATTAAAGCCTCATGGATAACACTATGTTTGGTGTTTTTAGGATGAGCTTGAACTCTAGTTGACATTTTTGTTAAGATCTTTAGCAAGAAAAATGGAAGACTCATTCTCCTTTCTCCTATAAAATGCAATAAAAATATCATATGGTACATCAGGGTAGTGGTGTATCTACCTTCATAGGTGATGTACCTATGAACCATCTTCAACAGTTCACCCCATTCACCCTTGATCCAACTCCTTGGAATACCTTTACTGCAGTGAGGGTTTTGGTTCTCTGGCTTTAAGAACTTGTTAATTTTTTTTTATTGTTGATGGTTTGGTTTTTAAACCAATTTTATCATATGTGGGTAAACTAGAAGCATCTGCAATAGATGTTTCTGAAACTTGGAGAGTCAAATATCCCAATTTCACCGTGTGGCCATTGAACCTTTCTAAAAACACTCTGGTGACCTCCCGATTGCATCCTCAAAACTTATCACATAGAAAAATCCAACCAGGATGTTTAAAATTGACAACAAACTTAGGGTAATATTTCAACAACTCAAAACCCTCTGGTTCAACACGTACGATGTTTCCTCCTTTACCATTTCCCGCAAGCTAACAATTCTATCATGATATGCTAACAATTAGAATGGAAATGGTTACAATTTAGGTGAGAAGAAAACATCCAAGATTCGTTATTTTTAGATAACACAACCAACATGTAGTGAGGTCACGTTGGGAATGTACAATGATTTCAATTACTAGGCGACAGTCTAAGAAACTTGGGAAATGACATGAAAAACAATTAATTATGATTTGATATGGCACATAAATATTATATTTGGGAAGTACAAACATATGATAACCTTTTAAAAAAATCATGAACTAAGGTTCGCATGGCTTACTTGGAATTCGTACAAAATAATGACTATAACCTTTAATTACCCTTTTAATCCTAATGTAATTACCGGATATTCAAAACTTCAACAAAGGTAATGACAGTTAAACCTGCAACTCTACTATTGGGAGGCCAAGATTTTCATAGAAAAGGCTATCATTTTTTATCGATTGTGACTCATGGAAGACACTTTTTAAGACTCATTATAGACTTCTATAAATGTTGACAATATAGACTAGACCAGACCAAAACAAACCAACTCAGACAGACCATATTGACCCAATAAACTTTGGATAAGGTGAGAACATTTTTATCACTACAAATTAGGTGCTAAGAATTCTCATGCTCATCCCTTATTCTATGGAATGTGGATGTTGTTGTTGAGCATATGTTTTCATTGATGTAAACATCGCACACAGACAAAGGAAGTGCATGGAAGACTTGAAGTGCGCACAGATAGTATGGCACAAAGTTGGATCACAAGCAAAGGAAGTGTGTGGAAGGCTTGCAGAGGAAGTGCACAGAATGATTCTTTCTACTGTACTATTGTAGATCCACATTAAATGGAACTCCTAGAACAAATCGTGAAAGGTTGAAAATAGAAGTGCGTAGAAGGATTGAAGGATGCAGGGATTAATGACGTAAAATAAATCACAAAAGTGATTGAGTCTGCCAGGAGTGAACATAGAATATGAGGATAACCTATGATGCAGTGCATAAGTGAAGTGGAATGTGAAAAATTCCCTTGTCCACGATCACAGAATGACTCAATAGATTTTTATGCTACAACGCAATGATGTTTTGAGCAAGTGACAAGTGATATACTTTTGATTGGTATGGATTGGTTGGCTGTTTATAAAAGTTTGAAGTAAATTTGGTATATCTGTCAGATACAATTTCCTTAGGAATGCCATGCAGTCTGAATATCTCCTTCATGAAGATGTTGGCAATATATATTTCCTTCCAGGTTGACTTGGCATGGATAAAATGAGCAGACATACTCAGTTTTTCCACCACGACCATGATGGCATCATTTTTCTTGGTCGACTTTGGTAATCCGGTGACGAAATCCATGGAGATGGTTTCCCATTTCCATTCTTGGATTGGTGGGGGCTGTAACAATCCTGCTGGGTGCCGATGTTCTACCTTAACTTGCTGGCATTCTAGGCACTTAGCTAGATAGTTAGCTATGTCTTTCTTCAACCCAGGCCAATAGAATTTTTTCCTAATGGTTGTGATCATCTTCTAGTATCCTGGGTGACCAGTGTATGGTCTCTTATGCAGTTCATCCATTATGAACCTCTTCAAGTCATCACTGTTTGGAATATACAATCTATTTATGTAAGTAAACAACCCTTCCTCGAGCATTTGGTAGCCTTCGTACTTTATCCCTGTAGGCTCTTGTCTTAGGTATGAGGTCACGATCTTGAAGAATGCATCTGTCTCTTGTGCATTTATGACTCTTTACCTAACATATGTTTTGCAGGTGCTTACTGCTGCGAGATGAATCGTTTTTATACTTCTGCTAAGGGCATCGACCACCCTATATTCATTTCCTTTAATGTGTTTGATTTCAAAATCAAACTCACTAAGGAGAGCCATCCACCTAGCTTGCCTGGAATTGAATTTTGGTTGATCAAACAGGTGCCTCAACCCACAATGGTCTGTCATAAGCACAAATCTCCTTCCCAGGAGGTAGTGCCTCCACATTTTTAAAGCATGTACTATGGATGCCAACTCTAGGTCATGGGTCACATAATTGATCTCATGCTCATTTAATTTCTGGGACGCGTAGAAAATTACACGTCCCTCTTGCATAAGGACTCCTCTGATTCCTTCCTTGCAAGCATATGTACACATGAGGAAATATTATTCTGGTCTATAATATTCAACACGGGTGCATGGGTCAGGAGGTATTTTAGTTACTTAAATCTTTCTTCACATTTTGATGTCCAAAGGAATTTAATCCCATTTTTCTGAAGGGCAGTGATTGGAAAACCAATCTTGGAAAGTCCTTTTATGAACCTTCTATAGTATCCTGCTAGGCCCATGAAGGACCTAATATCAGATACATCCTTCAGGGTAGGCCATTCCATAATAGATCTAATCTTTTCAGGGTCCACTACCACCCCTTCCTTAGAAATGACATGGCCTAAGTAATGGACTTTCTTCTGAAAGAAATCGCACTTGCTAAACTTAGCGTAGAGTTGATGCTCTATTAGTACTTGAAGTACGAGTCTAAGATGTTCTTCATTCTCCTCCCTCTTCTTGGAGTAGATTATGATATCATCAATGAAAACCAACACAAATTTGTCCAGGAATTTGTTGAGTAAATTATTCATCAAGCACATAAAAGTGGCGGGAGCATTGGTTAACCCAAATGGCACCACCACGAATTCATAGTGATTGTACCTTGTCCTGCAGGCTATTTTGTGGATGTATTCATCCTTAATATAGACTTGGTGGTATCCAGACCTTAATTCGGTCTTCAAGAAGATGGAAGCACCTCCCAATTGGTCGAACAGGTCATCGATTCTTGGTAAGGGGTACTTGTTCTTTATGGTTGTCTTATTGAGTTGTCTGTAATCTATGCACAGTCAGAGTGTGCCATATTTATTTTTCACAAACAAGACGGGCGCTCCCCACAGAGATACATTGGGTCGGATATAGCCTTTTTCCATCATCTCCTTTAGTTGTATCTTGAGCTCAACCAGTTCAGGTATGTTCATTCTATATGGCGTTCTAGATGTTGGTACTGCTCCTGGTGTAAGTTCTATCGAGAAGTCGATATCCCTTCTAAGAGGTAGACCTGGTACCTCTTCTGGAAACACATCCTTGTATTATCTTAATATGGGGTGGTCCTCTAGGTTTGGTTTTTCATTCTCAACAAATTCCAGTACCTGTATGGCATATAAGGAACACCCCTTTCTGCAATACTTTTTCATTTGAAGGGATGATATTTGTCTCATTGAGACAAGATTCTGAATCCCTTGAAGGGTCATTTTTCTCCCTTCTTCATTTACACATTTTAAATTTTTATGATAATAGTCCAATTTAGTTTTATAAGCAACCAACCAATCCATGCCGATCAACACGTGACAAGATCCCATTGAAAACTACACCCAGCGTGAACAAGCATTGGGTGCGAGTTCTCTCCACGTGACCAGCTATTGTGACCACTCACCTAACCAAAAGGCGCTTCGTGAATTCTCATGTTGGGTAATCGCGTGTGAGCCAACCCCAACTCTCCGACTCCCGAACTCTCGAACTAGATCCTAATGCGTGCTAGCTCCTCTGTTAGACATCACCAATGTGACCTCCGGCTATGACCCAAGGCCAATCTCATGAAAGCTTCGCAACTTCGCATGTCGGGTATTTGTGTGTGAACCAAACTTGACTTTCCCAATTCTATGCTTGACTTAGATCGATGTTCCACAACTTTCCTCGATCCAATGGCTCAGATCAACTCGTGAGTTCGCACTTCGCGAGTCCTCCCAACTCTGCCTTTGACTTCCCCTAGTCGCGAGTCAGCATAATGTTGATCTCTTGCCACGTGTCCTTCCCATCACCGACGGCTACGATCAACTCCACTCTTCCCCTTGCAAATATTCTGAAGTTTGAGTTCTCAAACTTTTGGATCTGCTGCCACCTATAAACTCTGATGATGGACGGTTCTGATGACTTCGGAACTTGTCTCGTGCACTTTCCTTGGGATCCACAGGCTATTGGTCCATGCAATTAGATATAATGGCTCATATATGTTCTCCCCTTTTCTATGCGCTCCTCCCATCTATCTCTCATCTGACAACCTAGATCCTTTCTTGTGAATCGAAAGTTCGTGTTTCACGACTTTGGATAACAACCTCCTCCGTTCTCCAGACTCCCGAGTTTCGATTTCCCGAAGTCTCTTTCCCAATGAAAGGAATTAAAGGTTCGATCTTTCCTTAGATCGACGGATCACTATATCTCTCGATATTTTGAGTGTTGAATGGCTCTCAACCCTTATCCTCCTCGCAGTTTTACTGGATCCAATGGCACACGGCTATCGACGCTTCTCCCTCCAGGGATTTCTACCGTCCGTCCAAGATTTCAATGACTCTTTTCCAAATAACTGAGCTTCGTCCCTTATGAAATTTCGATTTCCATGAGGTGACTTCAACCCTCGCTCCTCCTTTGAGTTCTTCCAAGCCTCTATCCTCCCTGAGCTTTCACCTTCTTTCCGACTTGGAAGATATCAGACATTTCGAAGGTCTCGACCTTCAATTTACTTCCTGCGAGCCCTGATGTATGGGTCTCAACTTCCACTTTCCCTCCTGAGCTTACGAACTTGAAACAATTTTTCCTCTTGGACCTCATCTGCGCTTCTAAAAAGCACTTGTCTCTTCTGAGCTTGGTCCTTAGGGAATTTTGAATTCCCACGTACTCCTTGCGTTAATCTGCTCACGTCGAATCGACGGTTCATGAACTTCCTCGATCCAACGGTCCAGATCACATCGTAACTTATGGTTTCAGAAGTTTAGTCGTGCCAACGAGATATTCTCCTGATGTGTGAACTCCGATCTCGCCAATCTGACGGTCAAGGAGGGTCCTGTTAGATCCTTGGATCTACAGTCCATGTCACATCGCTACTTTAGGTTTCAGAGGATCCATCCCCTTCACGATGATTACCAACATTTTTTGAACTTGCGAAGACTGAGGGAGTCGAGGCGCTAATTCCTGCACCCCTTCTTCAAATCTAATGGTCGTGACGAACTTTGGATTCTCCCGAACGGGTCTTGTCCGTTCATCTTCCAAATGAAGGGATATTCCCTTTCGACACTTGAATCTCACTATTTTTCCTGATCTTTGGTGGCTCTATAAGGATTAAGATTTTTACGCTCTTTCTCTTGAACGTAACGCTTGGAAGAATTCTTCTGCGCACCCCTTACATTCATTACTCAAATCTAGAACTTAATATGGTCTCGGTCTCTTCCCACCTTGCAGAGATTCGATGCATACATGCACTACCTCTCCTGATCTTAATAGACTCCGTCCTCACAGTGATTGCAGGATTCAACCTCCACAATTAGGGAAGTACTCAATCGACTCTAGGACGGTGATGAAATTCCCCGGGGAAAGTGCTTTCGAGGAATTAAACTAGAGCATACGGGAAAAATCAAGAAGATGTAAAAGTTCTCAAGGAACAAACGCATACTCTTAACTTAATCATTCAATACAGAAACCATTTATAGGCACATAAATACAAGCATGTATCCATTATTTAAAATTCAAAGCACGAGGCATAAAACACTTATCAAAACCATAAGGCGTGATGTGACTATTGAGAGGGATGCTCGTTTCCACCCAACCATAGGATTAGTTACTCCCAATGGATTTATCACTGGCCACCCCCGAGCTTAGGCCATGATGCGTTAAGATTCAATCTCTTACTTCCAGCTTGTTAGCACTTGGTAAATTTCCTAGAGGTTGAAAAAGAAGAAATCTACTAAGGTAACCTTATCCAACCGCTTTTAAAGCTGGGCTCTAGCCCTTCCAGCTTCAGAGAGGGATCTCTCTATATGATTTAGCTTTGTTTTAATTTCAGATATTAGGCTAGCTATAGAAAATGTTGGTTTTGTTGTAAGGGTTTTTAAAGTTGGTTGAGACAAACTACACATCCATTGGG
>ML789458.1:346060-357668 GCA_009831015.1 Picea engelmannii
TATTTGAAGAATGAAATATCATTTGTCAACAAAATCACCAGATACAGATAATATCCAAGTCATCAGTTGATTCCCATAATTTATGGGGTGATAACACAGCTCAATGAAAGTTAGGGACAAACGGTACTCTCCTTCTCCCAATACAGGAATAGATAAGGATGAAGGTTACTCTCCTTCTCCCAATAAAGGAATAGATAAGGAAAAAGGTTACTCTCCTTCTCTTGGCTCTATTTCTATTCTCCGTGATCAAAACTCACTTTTTCTCTTTCAATCCTTCCTCAGACCCGAGAGCTTCAACTCTCGTCTCTGCACTCTTCGTAGGTCCTCTTTGCCCACACCATGCTTCCTTTCTTTCCTTCCTTAGAAAGATTGTGTGTGGCTCTAATTCCCCCGTCCGTGGTCAGGTCCAAAATCCTTACAGATGGGTAGTATGCCCCATCCCCTCATTAACTCTTGAGGAGGCCTTCCCACCTACTAGCTTGACGGGAATTCATTCCTGGTCAGAGGGTTGTTCTGATCTTGAGAAATTTAAATCCATCATGGTACTGGTTCGGTGGATGTTAACGCAACCATTTCGGGTCCCATCCACCACATTTTCATTAGCAATCGTGGTCTCTCTTAGCACATCCCCTTCACAACATTCATGCAATATGTATCCATTTTCTATTAAAATAACAGAATTTACATTCATCGACCTTTTATTCAAAGGTCCATCAAAACAAACATTCACACCTTTGAGTTTTCCATAGTTCCTTGGCCAATATAGTTATATTTATAGATTGTGGGAAATAGGGTGCTACAATTCCCTCCCCCTTAAAGGAACATCGTCCCCGATATTCTATCTATCAACATGATATGTATATACAAAAGTAAACAAAATTGGATATGTCTGTCTCATGGCATATTCCATTTCCCACGTAGCCTCATTTGGGCCAAAGTGTTTCCACTGTACCTTGACCTGTGTAATGGTTCAGTTCCTAAGTGAGGTTTCCTTCCTGTCTAGTATGCATTGGGGTTTTGGCAGGAATTATCCCTCCGGTTCCACCTGGATCATAGGCCAATCAATTATATGATTAGCATCATGTACATATTTCTTCAATAATTAAACATGGAAAACATTATGTGCCTTTACAGTGGAAGGAAGTGTTAGACTATAGGCTATAGGTCCCACTCTATCTAAGACTTCAAAGGGTCCACAATACCGAAGTTCCAATTTGGCACAGGCTCCCATTCTTAGGGAACTCTTCATGGGTCTAACTCTGAGATAGACATGGTCTCTGGTCTTGAACTCTCTGGGAGTTCTCTTTCTGTCGGCGTAACTTTTTTGTCTATCTTGACCAATCTTCAGATTTTGTCTTATCTGAACCACTTGTTGTTCCATTTATTTCATCATGTTGGGTTCGATTGTAATTTTGTCCACTGGGTTACTCCAACTAATTGGAATCTTGCACTGTCTACCATAGAGGGATTCAAAAGGGCTCATCTTCAAGGATTCCTGATAACCGTTGTTGTAGGAAAACTCTACCAATGGTAGGTAGTCTTCCCACTTCTTAGGCTGATGAATTACATGCATCCTTAGCATGTCTTCTACTATTTGGTTCACTCTTTCTGTCTATCCATTAGTTTGAGGGTGATAGGCTATGCTGAACAACAATTTAGTCTCAAAACCGACCATTAGGGATTTCCAAAAGTTTGAAGTAAATTTGGTATCTCTGTCAGATACAATTTCCTTGGGCATGCCATGCAGTCTGAATATCTCCTTCATGAATATGTTGGCAATATCTATTGCCTTGCAACTTGACTTGACAAGGATGAAATGAGCAGACTTACTTAGTTTGTCCACCACGACCATGATGGCATCATTTTGCTTGGTCGACTTTGGTAATCTAGTGATGAAATCCATGGAGATGGTTTCCCATTTCCATTATGGGATTGGTAGGGGTTGTAACAATCCTACTGGGTGTCGGTGTTCTGCCTTAACTTGGTGGCATTATAGGCACTTATCTAGATAGTTAGCTACGTATTTCTTCAACCCAGGCCAATAGAATTGTTTCCTAGTGGTATGATCATCTTCTGGTATCCTAGGTAACCAGTATATGGTCTCTTATGCAATTCATCCATTATGAACCTCTTCAAGTCGTCACAGTTTGGAATATACAATATGTTTCTGTAAGTAAGTAGTCCTTCCTCGAGCATTTGGTAGCCTTCTTACTTTATCCTTGTAGGATCTTGTCTTAGGTATGAGGTCATGGTATTGAACAATGCATCTATCTCTTATGAATTTCTGACTCTTCCCCTGACATCCGTTCCGCAGGTGATTACTACTACCAGGTGAATCGTTTTTATACTTCTGCTAAGGGCATCAACCACCCTATTTTCCTTTCCTTTTATGTGTTTGATTTTGAAATCAAACTCACTAAGGAGAGACATCCACCTAGCTTGCTTGGCATTGAGTTTTGGTTGATCAAACATGTGCCTCAACCCACAATGGTTTGTCATAAGCACAAATATCCTTCCCAGGAGGTAGTGCCTCCACATTTTTAAAGCATGTACTATGGACACCAACTCTAGGTCATGGGTCACATAATTGATCTCATGCTCATTTAATTTCTGGGATGCATAGAAAATTACACGTCCCTCTTGCATAAGGACTCCTCTGAGTCCTTCCTTGCAGGCATATATACACACGAGGAAATCATTATCCAGGTTTGCAATATTCAGCATGGGTGCATGGGTCAGGAGGTATTTCAGTTCTTGAAATCTTTCTTCACATTTTTATGTCCAAATGAATTTAATCCCCTTTTCTGAAGGGCAGTGATTGGACAACCAATCTTGGAAAACCCTTTTATGAACCTTCTATAGTATCCTGCTAGGCCCATGAAGGACCTAATATCGGATACATCCTTCGGGGTAGGCCATTCCATAATAGATCTGATCTTTTCAAGGTCCACTACCACCCCTTCCTTAGAAATGACATGGCCTAACTAATGGACTTTCGTCTGAAAGAAATCGCCCTTGCTAAATTTAGCGTAGAGATGATGCTCTCTTAGTACTTGAAGTACGAGTCTAAGGTGTTCTTCATGATCCTCCCTGTTCTTGGAGTAGATTAGGATATCATCAATGAAAACCAACACAAATTTGTCCAGGAATTTGCTGAGTACATTATTCATCAAGAACATAAAAGTGGCGGGGTAATTGGTTAACCCAAATGGCACCACCACGAATTCATAGTGACCATACCTCGTCCTGAAGGATTTTTTGTGGATGTATTCATCCTTAATACACACTTGGTGGTATCCAGACCTTAAGTCGATCTTCGAGAAGATGGAATCACCTCCCAATTGGTCGAACAAGTCATCGATTCTTGGTAAGGGGTACTTGTTCTTTATGGTTGTCTTATTGAGTTGTCTATAATCTATTCACAATTAGAGTGTGCCCTCTTTCTTTTTCACAAACAAGACGTGTGCTCTCCACGGAGATACACTGGGTTGGATATATCCTTTGTCCATCATCTCCTTTAGTTGTAGCTTGAGCTCAACCAGTTTTGGCGTGCTTATTCTATATGGCGTTCTAGATGTTGATACTGCTCCTGCTGTAAGTTCTATCGAGAAGTCGATATCCCTTCTCGGAGGTAGACCTGGTACCTCTTTTGGAAACACATCCTTGTATTCTCTTAATATGGGGTGGTCCTCTAGGTTTGTTTTTTCATTCTCAATAGATTCCAGTACCTGTATGGCATATAATGAACACCCCTTTCTGCAATACTTTTTCATTTGAAGGGATGATATTTGTCTCATTGAGACATGCTTCTGAATCCCTTGGAGGGTCATTTTTCTCCCTTATTCATTTACACATTCTAAAGTTTTATGATAACAGTCCAATTTAGTTTTATTAGAAACCAACCAATCCATACCAATCAACACGTCATAAGATCCCAGGGGAAGTATCTTAAGGGTCCCTTGGGTGGGCAATCCACCCATGATGAATTGACAGGATGGTATGACCTCTGCCATCTTTCGTTTGGTCCTAGTCGCTAATCACACCAACCACAGTTTAACATGTCTAATTGGTTGCAGTTTACACTTATCAATAGTCTGAGGGGCCACATAACTCAAATTATAACTTGGGTCAATTAAAATAGAAACTAGATGGTTGGCGATCATACCCTCCAGCTCCACTACTGAAGCTTGGTGGTTGGCTTGATTACTGTCCAAGGCTACATAGATTTGTGGCCTTCTTCTAGCCACATCATTTACGGTGGTATATTCTTGGATATTGTAGACTCTCTTACTGTTCTGTTGCTTGTGTGGGTAGTCCCTCAATCGAGGATCTTCTCCACAACCCCAACATTTTAAGGGTTCCTTCTTTAGGTTATCGATCTTTTCTGGGACTATCTTAAAAGGTTTATTTCCACTTTGAGAGGGGAAATTTTGCTGATATACACTTCTAGTAGGAAGGATCCTTCTAGAATATTTTCTATAATTCTTAAATCTTGAGGATTTAAACCCCTTCTTCTGGAATCTTGAACTACTCTTATTCTTCCAGTCCTCATGAGGTCTTGTCTTACTCCCAAACTGTTCATAACAATACCTCACCTTTCAGATAGTTTCTTATAAGGTCTTTGGTTCGTCGAACTCAATCTTGTCCTGGTAGGTTTGAGGTAACCCACTAATGAACCATTGCATTTTTACCTTCTCATCTTTTACGTAGGGTACATACCTTAGTAGTTCAAGGAATTTATTGACAAATTCATCTATGGTGAGCTACCCCAGCCTGAGTTCATAGAATTCCTTAGTCTTCCCATCCATGTATCTCTCTGACAGATATTGCTTCCTGAAGTATTTCTCAAATTGTTTCCATGACAGGTCCTTCTCATGGAATCCTTTCAAATTTCTAAGTTCTTCCCACCAAATGGAAGCCTTTCCATTTAGGTTAAAGATGGTTATTCAAGCCTTCAAGTTTTAATATTAATCATGGAATCTGAAGTATTTCTTTAAACCAAGCATCCAAACTTCAGCCTCTTCTCCCATCCTAATATCTTCCTCGAAAGAAGGTGGTTTGGATTTCTTGAATTCATCAGGATCATGATTTTTGGAACGCTTCCACTTCTTTCCTTTCCTTTGAGAATGTTAGCTTGGTCTGCTACTAGAAGATCCTTCAGATTTGCCAACTTCCTTTCTAGAGGACTCTACCGATGAGTGTCCCCTGCCTCTAGGTTGGCCCTTCTTCGAGTCACTTCTCCCAGTGTGGTCACTTATGGAGTCTCATTTTTGGATCTTAGGTAGACTTTGGCTTCTCTTCTTATGTCGTCGGTCCACATGACTAGTTGTGGGTTCATGTTGTAGTTGCCTCTGTATGTCGGACAAGCTCTGCAGCAAGACTACGTTAATTTCTGTTTGTTTTTCTTGCTCCTTTATCAATCTCTCATTGTCATCCTTGCAACTCTGTAATTCGGCCCTGAGGCTCCTTACAGTTTCAGCCAGATCTGGAGGGGTTTCCACCGCCCTCCTTTCGTCAGATTCTTCGTCTATATTGTGGGAGCCATCCCCCACTTCATGAAATGTCACCATCCTTTAGTCTTGAAGTTTTCCTGTGATTTACTGACTACTCGAGTGCTGACAAAACACTTATTGTAAGCTAACAGTCTATTATTTTATGAACAATACCTAGTTCATATTTCTTAAATGCATACACACAGTAGAAAGTTTCATTCTTTTCTTCAATAAAATTGTTAACCATACTTTTTAAGAGGGAGGCCAGATAGAGTGTCTCTCTTAAAATTACTCTAAATATGGTTTTTAAGCGACTCATCCATGAGCCCAAGTAGTCCAAGTGTTGTAACCATGCTTTGATACCAATTTGTAACACACCCACGATGGGCGAGAGATAAAAAAAAAAAAATATGTTCTCCTTTCAGGAACAAATCCTCTCATTCTATGGTTCCTAAATTGAAAAGTCAGGGAATCAACCCAAACTCCCAGTCACTAGATATTCTTACACCTCGAGCTGAAGCAGCTCTTCGATTCCCTACTGGAATCTTCAGTACATATCCATAGGCCCTTTTATGAAAACTACGCCCGCGCGAACAAGAACTGGGTGCGAGTTCTCTCCAAGTGACCACCTGTTGTGACCACTCGCCTAACCAAAAGGTGCTTCATGACTTCGCATGTCAGATAATCGTGCATGAGCCAACCCTAACTCCCGAACTCTCGAACTAGAGCCTAGCATGTGCTAGCTCCTTTGTTAGCCTTCACCAATGTGACCTCCAGCTATGACCCGAGGCCAATCTCACAAGAGCTTCGCGACTTCGCGTGTCAGGTATTTGCGTGTGAGCCAACCTTGACTTTCTCGATTCTATGCTCACCTCAAATCAATGGTCCACGACTTTCCTCAATCCAACAACTCATATCAACTTGCAAGTTCGCACTTCACGAGTCCTCACAACTCTGCATTTGACTTCCCTGAGTCGCTAGTCAGTGTAATGTTGATCTCTCGCCACGTGTCCTTCCCACCACCGATGGCTAGGATCAAATCCACTCTTCCCCTTGCAAATATTCCAAAGTCTGAGTTCTCGAACTCCTGGATCTACTGCCACCTGTCAACTCTGACGATGGACGGTTCCGACGACTTCGGAACTTGTCTCATGCACTTTCCTTGGGATCCAATGGCTGGTGGTCCACACACTCAGATCTAATGGCTCAGATTTGTTCTCTTCTTTTCTACACACTCCTCCCATCTGTCTCTGATCTAATGGCCCAGATCCTTTCTCGTGAATCAGAAGTTCGCATTTCACGACTTTGGAAAACAACCTCCTCCGTTCTCTACACTCTCGAGTTCTGATTTCCCAAAGTCTCTTTCCCAACGAAAGGAATCAACGGTTCTATATTTCCTTAGATTGACGACTCACTATCTCTCCTGAGCTTTCGAGTGTTGAATGACTCTCGGCCCTTATCCTCCTCGCAGTTTTACTGGATCCAACGACACATGGCTATCGATGCTTCTCCTTCCATGGATTTCTACCGTCCGTCCAGGATTTCAATGAATCTTTGCCAAATAACTGGGCGTCACCCCTTATGAAATTTCAATTTCCATGAGGTGACTTCAACCCTCGCTCCTCCTTTGAGTTCTTCCAAACCTCTATCCTCCCTAAGATTTCTCCTTCTTCCCGACTTGGAAGATATCAGATATTTCAAAGGTCTCGACCTTTGATTTAATTCCTGTGAGCCCTGATGTATGGGTCTCGATTTCCTCTTTCCCTCTTGAGCTTACGAACTTGAAACAAGTTCGCCTCTTGGACCTCATCTGCGCTTCTAAAAAGAGCTTGTCTCTTCTGAGCTTGGTCCTTAGGGAATTTCGAATTCCCACGTACTCCTTGCGTTAATATGCTCGCATCGGATTGACGGTCCACGACCTTCCTCGATCCAATGATCCAGATCACATCGCAACTTATGGTTTTGTAATTTTAGTCGTGCCAACGTGCGATTCTCCCGATGTGTGAACTCTGATCTTGCCAATCCGACAGTAAAGGAGGGTCCTGTTAGATCCTTGGATCTACGGTCCAAGTCACATCGCTACTTTGGGTTTCGGAGGATCCATCCCCTTCACGATGATTACCAACATTCGTCGAACTTGCGAATACTGAGGGAGTCGAGGCGTTAATGCCTGCACCCCTTCTTCAAATCTAATGGTCGTGACGGACCTCGGATTCTCTTGAATGGGTCTCATCTATTCATCCTCCAAACGATGGGATATTCCCTTTTGGCACTTGAATCTCACTATTATTCCTGAGATTTGTTGGCTCTGAAAGGATTAAGAGTTTTACGCTCTTTCTCTTGAACGTAATTCTTGGAAGAATTCTTCCGCGCACCCCTTACGTTCATTACTCAAATATAGAACTTAAGATGGTCTCGGTCTCTACCCACCTTGCAAATATTTGGTGCATACATGCATACCTCTCCTGAGCTTAATAGACCCCGTCCTCGCAGTGATTGCGGGATTCAACCTCCTCAATCAGGGAAGTACTCACTTGACTCTAGGACGGTGATGAAATTCCCTGGGGAAAGTGATTTCAAGGAATTAAACTAGAGCATAAGGGAAAAATCAAGCAGATGTAAAAGTTCTCTAGGAACGAACGCATACTCTTAACTTAATCATTCAATACATAAACCATTTATAGACACATGAATACAAGCATGTATCCATTATTTACAATTCAAAGCACAAGGCACAAAAACACTTATTAGAACCAGAAGGAGTGATGCGACTGCTAACAGGGATGCTCATTTCCACCCAACCATAGGCTCAGTCACTCCCAATGGATTTATCACTCGCCACCCCCGAGCTTAGGCCACGATGATTTGAGATTCAATCTCTTACTTCCATCTCAACGAAAGTTAGGGATGAAGGTTACTCTCCTTCTCCTAATACAAGAATAGATAAGGATGAAGGTTACTCTTCTTCTCCCAATACAAGAATAGATAAGGATGAAGGCTACTCTCATTGTCTTGGCTCTATTTCTATTCTTTGTGATCAGAACTCACTTTTTCTCTTTCAATCCTTCCTCAGACCTGAGAGCTTCGGCTCTCGTCTCTGAACTCTTCGCAGGTCCTCTCTTCCCACACCACACTTCCTTTCTTTCCTTCCTCAGAAAGATTGTGTGTGGCTCGAATTCCCCTGTACGTGGTCAGGTCCAGAAGCCTTACAGATGGGCAGTTTTCCCCATCCCTTCATTAACTCTTGAGGAGGCCTTCCCACCTACCAGCCTGATGGGAATTCATTCTTTGTCAGAGGGTTGTTATGATCTTGAGCAATTTAAATCCAACATGGTACTGGTTCAGTGGAGGTTAACGCAATCATTCTGGGTCCCCTCCACCACCTTTTCATTAGCAATCGTGGTCTCTCTTAGCACATCCCCTTCACAACAGTTATGCAATATGTATCCATTTTCTATTAAAGTAACATAATTTACATTCATAGACCTTTTATTCAAAGGTCCATCAAAACAAACATTCACACATTTGAGTTTTCCATAGTTCCATGGCCAATATAGTTCTATTTACAGACTGGGGGAAACAGGGTGTTACACTACCACTCCCTTTCCCTTGGGACCTTAGAAACCCTATCCTTTACCACTACTCCATGAAATTCCTACATAATTTGCAGTATTGAGAATTTGGGAATTCTATCAATGCAACAAAAAAATGTTTGGGTCCTACTCATATCCTTATTTTAGACCTATCTCAAAAAAATATTGGTATCGTTCTAATTGTACACACCCACCCCAATACCAAGCATCTATCTCAAGAGACCCAAGATACAATGATGATCACATTGGAATCACTCTCCAATAACATTTTTCTTGTGGACCTACATCTCTATGGATACCACTCAAAGTCTCCTCTTTAGAAACTCTATGTGATGAGTTGCAACACTAGTTATACCACAACCACTCCTATGCTCAACAAAGTCTTTATTCCATATGCGACAAGCTATCCAACTTGGTGTCACTACTTGATCAAATGTCCAAAATGATGGTAATGCAAAATTATATCCTCTCTTAACAATCCTCAGGTTACCAATGGTTAGACCAATCGTCCCAAATGGAAGGGGATGAATCATCCAATCCCACTGGGCATCACTCCACCCCACTTGCTCGTGATTAGATGGCTCATATGTGGTACATACTTCCTGAATTCAATCTCAACATTTTTGATGGATACAAACTCATAAGATGGGTCACTTAGATGGTACATTACTTTTCCTTGCATGGAATCACAAAAGACTGATTGAAACTTCATGTGGGTGTCTTATATTTGGATCCTAAACGTTGACAATGGTGACAATGGCATAAGAAATCCCATGAGGTTTATATTTCTTGGAAACAATTTGTCTTAGACCTATATGAACACTTTGAAACATACAATCATTATTTGGGACAACTGACCAAGCTTAAACAATCAATTATAGTTGCACATATCATATTTTATTTTGAGAAACTAGCCATCCACAACAATCGCATGTCCAATACTTTTTTTAAGGAATTATTTATCAGTGGTATGAAAGAAGAGATACATGCACAAGTCTTAATGGATTGTCCTACTACTTGTTTAGAAGCCTCTCAAAGATCTTGGGAATCCAAAAAGATGGTGAATTCTCAAATTAAAAAGAACCCATTTATTCCACATCCCCATCCCATTATTCCTCCCTATACCAATCCATGTCCGTCCTCTCCACCTCTCGAGATCCATAAGTTAATCAAAGCTAAAATTGTGGAGTGCCAACTTAAAGGTCTCTACTACAAATGTGATGAGAAATATTTTCCTGGGCATAAATGTAAGGAGAAAAATCTCTTTATGGCGATTTTAGATGGCATTTATGATGATGAAGTTGAGGATATACCTTCAGAGGCTCTTCATCCATCCATTGAAGACATTTCCCCAATCTAATCCATAGGATATCTCCTTGCATGTTTTGATTGGTATTTCTACTCCCCAAACCATCAAATTGATTGGCTACATGAAACATCGCAAAGTCATTGTCTAAATTGATAGTGGTAGCACCATAACTTCATTCATCACCATGTAGACGAAGAAACCAATTGCTACATCCATGTTGTTTGGTATGTGTTATATTGTTTGCACGAATAGTTCTAGAGCCCATGTTGCGACGGGTGCATGGGGGGTTCACAGGGGGGTAGGAGCCCCCCTATACAGGGGTTTGGCTGAAACACCCCCGAATATGTTTTTTGGTGTTTTTGAGTCCATTTTTGGTGGTTTTTCGGCACATGGTTTTCACCAATGGTTTTCTAATTTTGGTTAAGGAATTAGGGTTGTTTACTAATCCGAGTCAATGGATTAGGGTTTTTGGATGCCACAAAGGAGATATGATGAATAGAATATTAGAGGTGCATCTTTAAACATGTTATTTTTTCTCGGTTTGTGTTTCCAGGGTAAAATTATGTGTGTAAACATAGTTACCAACTTAACGTGAACTCTACAATGTTCTCGTTTTTTGGGAGGTCACAGTTTTTACCTCATTTTGAAAAGTTGTACTACCGGTAACACCCCCCCTCCCTTTTTAGGTTGTTTTTTGATATTTTAAATCTTCTTATCCATAATGTATCCACATCGTTTTTTTAAATGCTTATTTTTTAATCTATTTTAAAAAAATTCAATTTTTTTTCAATGGTGGTTTTAATCATTTTTCCATGCTTCTTTTAATGTTAAAAATGTTGTATATCATTTACTTTTTTGAAATTAAGATATTTCATATAATTATGTCTCCTTAATTAATTTATGGTTTCATATTTTTTAAATATAGTGGAAAATATCATTTTTAATGTATTTGTTTACCTTTTCTTTGATACATAGAAAATAATTGTAGTTAAATAACACTATTTTTAAATATTTAGCAAAAAAATATAATTCATCTTTTTTTGATAAATTAAAAACTAAAAATACTAAGAAAAAGAAAATAATTGAAATTAAAAAAAAAACAAATTAAAAAAAATAAAAAATAAAATAAAATAAAATTTTATATATATATAAGATTAAAGAAAAAATTTAAAAACTAACGAGAAAAAATCAAACAATTAAAAATATATATAAAA
>ML789458.1:357718-372352 GCA_009831015.1 Picea engelmannii
TCCCATGTTAATAGTATATTAGCTAGTGCCAACCACAAAATAATTTTTGTTTTTAATGGGTAATCCAATTTCCAAACATCTCTCCACTGCCATACTCTTTCCGTAGTCAATTCTTCTTCTATTCTTGTTGGATAACCTAATTTGACAATGTAATCCTCTGAACCATGATTCTTGGATCAATTGAGTTGATATTATCATTTTGTCAATATAATAGCATTATGTTTAATAAGGTTAATATAATGATTCCACTCCTTTTCCATATTTTGTTGTAAGTTTAAAGATTCTATAGTCACTCATCCTTATGAGAAAGCATTTCTATTTAGCTGGGAGGCTTCCTCCCTTAGAGAAAAAACCTAAATTCACGTATATCCAATAAAGCATCAGATAATGTAATGTCCCCCAGCTTAAACAAGGAACATTACTACGCGGAAATGCACATAAAATAGAAAATTGTCTTCTACTAATTAATTCATGTAGCTTACCAACTATAATTAATACACATATTTAACTAGATTTTGATACCCAAAATGAAATGAATCTAAAACGTTCTAGATGAACATGAATGAAACTATTAAACTCATTCACAACAACAAATAAACCATTCACAAACAAGGAGTTAAGCACAACAATTAAACTCATGGAATAATTCAGAAAATAGACAAACACTTATCTTTTTAAAACGTTTGTGCAACCAACTGTTTGGGAAGGAAATTCCACCCAACCATATACCTGTTGTTCCAAATATAAACAATAAGTCACCATCGATTTGGGGCTAGGAATACACAAGATAAGGGTGGCTCTAACAATCCACTCACAACTCAATATCACACAACCAACTGGTTTCCTCTTACAACTATCCCAAATTTCCTCCAACTCTCTTCCTCTTGACTTGCCCAACCCAAGGAATGTACCCCTTCACTACTCTCAGTCCATTGGGTGTAGAATTTTTTATTAGGGTTTCTTTATCTTAGGTAAATTATAATCTCTCTGTTGGGAACTTAAGGGAACTCAGTGCCAAGAAAACTACCAATAAAAACAACAATAATCACTTGCTGTTAGATTGTAACTCACTTAGGAGTTCACTCTTCAGACCTGACAACCTGTCTCTTTAGTATTCAGCTCCAAAATGCTCCAAAAACGCTCTATCATGCTACAAAATTCTCCTAGCATTGTTTCTTAAGCTCCCAAGCTCTTCTCCTCATTATCTACTTGTTGTTCATGTAAAACTAAATGTGTAAAAACTTCCTATTACTACCCATACAAATTTCCTCTATTTTCCCAAGACAACTGATTTATCACTCTGCCCAATGTTGATTGTACCTAATTCCAACACGTCCAATACCTATGGGATGTGACTCTCACACCCACCCTCTTACATGAGTTTAATTATTGGGCTCTCATACACTCAAACATAAATAGAAGGTTGTCCCCAAAATATAATAAAATTTAGGAAAATGGCTTTGAATTAATACCCATAGTTTGTTTCTCCCATTGGACCCCTATTAGACACTCCCAATTCATCCCCCCTTTCTTGTGGATTAATCAACCCCAATCTCTGTCCATATTCCCTTGGTATCACATTATATTTATTAAAATTCAGAAAATACATTTCACATATTACATCGCTTAGCCATAGCCACATTCATATCTACATTGTGTATTAATTAAAATGAGGATTATAGTGGGTATGCTACATTCCCCCTCCCCTACAATAGTGGATAGTCCTTGATTGACCACACCATGCTGAAATACATATACAAATTTACATCACAATATTCAGAAAATAAAACAAAATTATGTAATTTTTACCCTCCAACAACAGTCCCAACAATAATCTCTCGTTATTCTCATTATGCTGACCCAAGGAATGCATCCCCTTCACTACCTTCAGTGCATCAGTCTGCACCATTATTTTATCAGAGCTATCAGTGCAAGTGACCAAGAATTTCTTAGATGTGTTTCCATAAACTACCTACCCAAAAATGGAGCCTTGCGTTTTCAATTTTTATTTTCTTCAAGATTGACAAAAATTTGCAGCTATTCCTCCTGCATAGTTTCTTCATGCTCGCATGTTTCATCTTTAGGACCGTAGTAGGTCCATTGAACTTTACCATCCCTACTGATTTGTTCTAGATCACTTTGAATTTTCGTTCCATGATGCGCACTAGTTCAAAAATAGATCCAAGATCCAAAATTAATGGATCATAACCTAATATTAGGAAAAACATAATATCTATAGACATCATAATCAGATTTCCTGATTTGGAGCATGAAATCTGATTTTCAGTTCAAGATCCACTTTATAAGCCTTCTGTTTGACTATATCCTATCTTAGATCTCGATCTCATCTTTGGAACATAACAGACTTTAGAAGGTAGATAAACATATAACTGAGGGTTGTCAATATAATCAACAACTTTCTAGATACACTGCATATTTGAAATTCACAAAATAATGAAAAATTGTCATCCTCAGAAGTTCTGGTAGTGCTTTTGAATTTTCCTGTAGAAGTCACTACCGAAAGTTCAGTATTCAAAATTTTGAACCATCATCTAGAGACACGTACTTTTCCAAAATCACTCTATTCTATTGATGAAATCCCTTGAGATCATTTGGTACTTACCATTTGAAGTCTTTGTACTACTCCTTATAGAACATGTTGAATAGCTTCCACAAGTAATTTGAGATTGTCCATGTCTTGGTTCTTGAGTTTCTCCTGTAACCACTTTCTTTTCAATTTCCTTCCCCGTTTAAACAACTTAACATTATTTTGGTATATCTTCTAAGTCCAAGCACACAACTTATTATGTTTGATAGCTAGTTTGTCCTTTTGATGCAGGAGCATCGTAAGCAACCAACCAAGTGAGCATGAAGGAAAACGATAGATGGAAAGTGCAACACACATTTTGCACATTTTGAAATGTTTTTGAAAAAATAATGAATAGATGTTAATGTAGTAGTTAAGTGAAACGTACTTGCGTGTTGTAAATAGATCTTGAGCGATTTGATCTCATCTGTCAATGTAAAAGGAATTTAAGCCCAGTTAATGAAAGTAGGTAGATTTGAATTCATAGATTAGATAGTTAGGGCGTAGGAGGGAGAACGGATATAGACACCCTCGCCTTTGTATCATGGAATTTGTTGTTGTATCATTAGCATAGAGAAGGAGAAGAGAGCTGCAGTAGAGAGTTGTAGAGAAGAACCCATGTACAGGAGCTTGAATTAATATATGAAGCTTTGACTCAGATTTCATGGTGTTGTGATGCTTACTGTTTACATATGCTGAATGGTATGCTTACAGTTGATTTATTTCTCTATTTATGCATTTGTTTCAATGTTGTATTGAATGTGTGATTTCATGTTGAATGTATGAAGTCTGAGAGAGAAAGAGAATGAGTTTCAATTGTTTCTCATCCTGAGAGAGTTCCTGCAAGGAGTGCAGTGAAACGTCCACAAAGTGTGCGTTGACAAGGGTTATGAGTTTTATCTCAGAAATCTCAGGAGGGATACCGTTGTTCTCATCCCAGCAGATGTGTAGGTGAAGCACATAAGTCATGCAAGGTGTGCGCAGGCTAGTCAAGGCCTTAGAATTTATCAACTAAGGTTGAAAGGTTGAAGGACTGTTGTTGCCGAAAGTGCATAGAGTCGAAAGATAAAATACCTAGGAGTATTTGAAAGATTGCCGCAAGGAGTGTGTGCAGGAGTCCTTTTAGAGACTCGAGTTTACAAGTTAGATCTCAGGAGGATTAGCACCTTTGAAGTATTCAAAGGAATACGGGGAGCTGAATCATCGTGCAGAAGTTAAGTCCCAGAGAAAGAATGAGATTCAGAGGAAGGAATTGAATAGTCTGAATTCTCAGTGGAGAATTCGCGAAGTTGCGGGGATCGTAGGATCCAGTAAAGTTGTACGGTGGTTAGGAGTTGGACAAACCCACGAATCTAGTGTCAAGAATCAACGAAGACCATTGATCATGGTCAATTCGGGTCGTTGGATCATTCTTTCGAACTCGGGGTTCGTGAGTTCAGAGGGTAGACCAAATCCTTTGGTTGCACAAACTCCCGAGTAGCGAGAAGTAGGAATAACTGTTGGATCGGAACCTCTTTGCTATATCGCGTATCGGGGTTTCAGAGGTTGGGAGGAATTAGTTTCGACTACAGAAGTCATGAAGGGCAAGGGTCGAGGTCTCAGGTGAACACGTGGTGCGTCCATCAAGTGGGGACTGCATGGTTGATAGGTGGACACTCGTCACCTGGGAGGGAGTCAACACCCTGTTGACTTCTTGTGCTTTGGGTTTTCGTGAGAAAGGAGCACAAAGGTTCAACAAACCAACTTGTGAAGTTGTGAGCCATGAGAAATACTGAAGGAGTCAAATCTTCTTTGACTTTCGCGTCTCGGAGTCTTGTAAAAGAAGGGCTTGGAGGTTCAACCCTTCAACTCGTGAACTCACGATTTGCGAGTGAGGTTAGTACTTAGCTCTAGCTGGCGGTTACACATGGAGGGCACTAACAAGGAGGAGGCATATCTCATCGCATGTCGGGTATCGACATTTGGTGAAGAAAAGTCGAGGGTCTTCGACCTGCGAACACACGAGTTGCGAAAGGTGTTTTCACAAGGACCAGGTCGTGGTCGTATGGAAGTGTAAGGCTCACAACTGGAGTTAAGGTGGATAGGGAGGGTTTTTCAGGAAGGACCTGTGGATACACTCTTATGTGTGTGAGAATTTCCCGTAGGGAAATTGAAGAGTCAATCCGACTCAAAGGAGAATTAGAATGATCCTGAGTAGATCTTGGCCTGAGGGTCGGGGTCTGTGCCAAGTTTGGTATCAGAGCACAGAACAAGTCTTTTCTTTCTATAGTAGGGGGAAGAAAAAAAATTCTCAGCCATGCCACCAAGAAGAAGAGATAGACCAATGCCTGATCCAGCAGTGGAAAGAGAAATGCGCGAATTATGTGCTAGGCTTGATGCCATGGATACAACATAGAGGCGCACAGTTGACGTTGGGGATATTAGTGAGGCTGATAGTGAAAATGAAGCTGGAAATGAGGGAGAAGAAGTTGCATTCAAAGATGCTGCGGATGAACGCCTATTCAAGGTTGTTGCAAGGATAGGTGCCAAAGAAAAAATGGACATTCCAGTGTATGAGGGAAACCTAGATGTTGAAGAGCTTTTATACTGGATTAGATCTCTGGATAAATACTTCAACTATGAGGATGTCGAGGAAGACAAGAAAGTCAAACATGCCATTACTAGACTTAAAGGGCATGCAACACTATGGTGGGATGAACTGCAGGCTGACAGACGCTGCAAAGGCAAGAAGAAAATCAGGAGCTGGGATAGAATGGTTGCAAAGATGAAAGCCAAATTCATACCCAAGGATTATCAAATCACTCTGTTTCGTAGGATGCAAAATTTGGGACAGAAGTTGATGTCAGTGAAGGAATACACTAAAGAGTTATATAGGATAAACATCAGAGCAGGTCATTGAGAAAGCGTTGATGAAAAAATCGCCAGGTACATGAATGGTCTGCGATATGACATTCAAGATGAAATGAGCATGATGACCATGCAAAATGTGGAAGATGCTTATCAGATGGCTCTGAAAGTTGAAGAGAAGCTGAGCCAAAAGCAAGGTCAAAGAGGCCAAGGCAGAAGCTAGGCCAGAGGAAAAACAATTTCCCAAGACAGAATTTAGAGACCTAAAGAAGAGGGGAAGAAACCTCAAACTCAACATGAGAGAGGAGGAAGCTCACAGAGAGGGCGGTATGCTGATAGGAATAATTTTCCTCAAGCCATAGGAAGAGGAAGAGGCAGAGGCGGTGGAGTAAAATTCTTTTTCTGTGGAAAGATTAGACATAAATCCTATGAGTGTCTAGATAAGAAAAAATATGGTGGTGAAACTCACATTGTCGAATCTCAAAGATGGAATGTTGAGGCAGAATATGCTAAGGGCGGAAGATCTTTGATGATGAGGAAAGTTCTCTTGAAGCCGGAGAAGGAGGCAGAGAACCCAGCCCAGAGAAACAGTCTGTTTTGGATTGCTTGCAAGACCAAAGACATAGTATGCAAATTCATAGTGGACAGTGGTAACACAGACAATCTTGTATCTATGGAGATGGTAGAAAATCTGGAGCTAGAAACTGTTGTACATCCAAGCCCATACAGAGTTTCGTGGCTACAAAAGGGACATCAGGTAAATGTCACTAAATAGTGTTTGGTTAAATTTAAAATAGGGGGATATAAAGATGAAATATTATGTGATGTCATTCCCATGGATGTTTTTCATCTATTTTTGGTTAGACCATGGCAATATGACAGGAACGTGATTCATGATGGGAGAAAGAACACGTACACCCTGGAGAAGAATAGTAGGACTCACATGTTGCTGCCGATTAAAAACCAAGAGGTGAAAACATAGATGAGCAACATTGTACTTCTCATGAGTGGGAAGAAACTTCTTAATGAGGTTAAGAAGAAGGAAGACACACAATTTATTATGGTTAGGAAGCCTAGAATTGTTTTTGACCAGTACAAGGATGATTTGCCAGAAGAAATCCAGGAGTTGTTGGAAGAGTTTGCTGATATAGTAGTGGACAAACTACCTTGTTCGTTGCCACCTATCAAAAGTATAAGCCATCACATCGATCTTATACCTGGAGCCAATTTACCAAACAAAGCCACGTATAGGTTGATGCCACAGGAAAATGAGGAATTCAAGAGACAAGTACATGACTTAATGGACAAAGGATTGATTCGAGAGAGCTTGAGTCCATGCGTTGTTCTGACAGTGCTTAGCCCAAAGAAAGATGGAGGCTGGAGGATGTGTACAGACTCGAGGGAAATCAATAATATTACCATCAGATATAGATTTCCATTACCAAGGATGGATGACTTGATGGATTGCTCGAGTGGAGAAAGATTTTTTTCAAAGATTGATTTGAAAAGCAGATATCATCAAATTCAGATGAGAGAAGGTGATGAATGGAAGAAAACATTCAAGATGAATGAGGGGATGTATGAATGGCTTGTCATGCCATTTGGATTAATGAATGCACCCAGTACTTTCATGAGATTGATGAATGAAGTCCTGAAGGATTTCATAGGAAAATTCGTCATTGTATATCTTGATGATATATTAATCTTTAGTAAGACAGAAGCAGAACACTTGAAGCATTTAGATGCAGTAATGAGGAGATTAGAGAAAGAGAAATTGTTGTTAAATATGAGGAAATCATCATTTATGAGGACATAACTCATTTATTTGTGTTTTGTTATCTCTGCAAATGAGCTGAGGATGGATCCAGAAAAGGTAAATGCAATTAAGAATTGGCCATCGCCGAAAAATGTGTTTGAAGTTCGAAGCTTCCATGGTTTGGAAAGTTTCTACAGGAAATTCATTTGAAATTTCAGTGGAATTAGTGCACCAATGATGGATACGGTGAAGAAAAGACACAAATCTTTTCACTGGACAAAAGAAGCAGAGAAAAGTTTCAATCTGCTGAAGAAGAAGATCACGGAACAACCAATTCTGGTTTTGTCGGATTTTAGCAAGACATTCCAGGTCAAGTGTGACGTGAGTGGATTTGCAATTGGAGCGGTCTTGAGCCAAGATGATAGGTTGATCGCATACTTCAGTGAAAAATTGAATGAAGCGAAGATCAAGTAATCAACATATGACAAAGAATTCTATGTAGTCATACAAGCACTGAAGAAATGGCGATACTATTTGGTTCCCAAAGAGTTTGTTTTGTACAGCGATAATCATGCTTTACAATTCATGACTCAATAGGAGAAGTTGAACCAAAAACATCTTAAATGGGTTGAATTCATGCAGAATTTTACTTTTGTGATTAAGCATATTTCTGGAACTTCTAACAAAGTTGTTGATGATTTGAGCAGGAAATGTTTTCTTATGCAAGAATTCAGAGTTAAGACTTTGGGTTTTGATAACCTCAAAGAAATGTACAGAGATGATCCAGATTTTAAGGAGGCATATGAGGCATCTGAGAATCCTGTTCTTAGGGACATAAGCCAGTGGACTGAATATATGATCCAGGATGGATTATTATTCAAGGGTAATCAGCTATGTATTCCAAAATGCTCCATGAAGGAGAACTTGCTGAAGGAAAAACACCGTGGAGGATTGGCTGGACACTTCGGTCATGATAAGACGTTCTCAAAGTTGAATGGCTCATATTTTTGGCCAGGGATGAGGAAATATGTTAAGAAATTTGTGGACATATGAAGAATTTGTTAGCACACAAAAGGGAAAAGGCAGAATACAGGGTTGTATCAACCATTACCCTTACCAGAAAGGCCGTGGGACGCAGTGAGCATGGATTTTATATTGGGAATGTCAAGAACACAAAGAGGATGTGATTCAATCTTTGTGGTAGTTGATAGATTTTCCAAGATGGAAAATTTCATACCATGCCAGAAAACTAGTGACGCAACTCATATTGCGAACTTGTTTTTCAAGGAATTCGTTAGACTTCACAGCTTGCCAAGGAGTATCATATCTGATTGGGATACCAAGTTCGTAGGGCATTTATGGAGGACCTTATGGAAAAATTTAGGGACAAGTTTGTCTTTTAGCTCAGCATATCATCCTCAGATGGATGGATAGACAGAGGTCGTAAATAGGAGCTTGGGAGATTTGTCGAGGAGCTTAGTGACTGAACACCACAATCAGTGGGATCACATTCTGCCACAGGAAGAATTTGCTTATAATGATTCGCTTAACAGAAGCACAGGGCAGAGTCCATTCCAGATTGTATATGGAATGCAGCCAAGGGGAGTTTCTGAATTGAAAGATACAGAATATGTTGAATTCAGAAGTGCTAGTGCAGAGGACTTTGCAGAAGCAATGAAGGAGCTTCACAGCCGAGTTAAGGAGCGATTGCAGAATTCAAGTCAAGAATACAAGCAGAGAGCAGATCAACACAGGCAAGAACTTCAATTTTAAGTTGGTGATATGATTCTTGCACATCTGAGGAAGGAAAGGTTCCCAAGGGGAACGTATAATAAACTGAAGATGAAAAAGATTGGACCGTGCAAGGTCATAAGGAAATTTGGGGCAAACGCATATGAGATTGAATTACCCGATGAGGTCGGAATCTCACCGATATTCAATGTTGCGGATTTGTACCCTTACAGAGCTAAAGAAGAAGGAGAAAAGGAAGAACAGAACAAAGTTCAGTGGACCAAACAAATTCCTGTAGCTGAAAAGACACATATGGAAAGTATAATTGACAAGAGGGTCAGCAAAAAGACCAAGCGAAAAGAGTATTTTGAATACTTGGTCAAGTGGAAAGGACACCCAGTTGAAGATGCCAGTTGGGAAGATGAAACAAAAATTCATAAGCATGGACAGACTGTGCAAGATCTCATGAACAGGAGTTTGTGAATTTTTTTAAGTGAGGGAGTATGATGCAAGAGCATCGTAAGCAGCCAGCCAAGAGAGCATGAAGGCAAAAGACAGCTGGAAAGTGCAACACACATTTTGCACATTTTGAAATGTTTTTGAAAAATTAATGAACAGATGTTAATGTAGTAGTTAAGGGAAACATACTTTCATGTTGTAAACATATATTGAGTGATTTGCTCTCATCTGTCAATGTAAAAGGCATGTAAGCCCAGTTAATGAAAGTAGGTAGATTTGAATTCATAGATTAGACAGTTAGAGCATATGAGGGAGAACGGATATAAACACCCTCGCCTTTGTATCATGGAATTTGTTGTTGTATCATTAGAATAGAGAAGGAGAAGAGAGTTGTAGCAGAGAGTTATAGAGAAGAACCCATGTACAGGAGCTTGAATTAATATATGAAGCTTTGACTCAGATTTCATGGTGTTATGATGCTTACTGTTTACATATGCTGAATGGTATGCTTATAGTTGATTTATTTCTCTGTTTATGCATTTGTTTCAATGTTGTATTGAATGTGTGATTTCATGTTGAATGTATGAAGTCTGAGAGAGAAAGAGAATGAGTTTCAATTGTTTCTCATCCTAAGAGAGTTCCTGCAAGGAGTGTAGTGAAACATCCGCAAAGTGTGCATTGACAAGGGTTCTAAGTTTTATCTCAGAAAGCTCAGGAGGGATACCATTGTTCTCATTCCAGCAGAAGTGTAGGTAAAGCACAGAAGTCCTGCAAGGTGTGTGCAGGCTAGTCGAGGCCATAGAATTTATCAACTAAGGTTGAAAGGTTGAAGGATTGTTGTTGCAGAAAGTGCACAGAGTCGAAAGATCAAATACCCAGGAGTATTTGAAAGATTGTCGCAAGGAGTGTGTGCAGGAGTCCTTTTAGACACTTGAGTTTACAAGTTAGAGCTCAGGAGGATTAACACCTTTGAAGTATTCAAAGGAAGACGGGGAGTTGAATCATTGCACAGAAGTTAAGTCCCTGAGAAAGAACGTTGAGTCAATTTGGGCTAGAGATTCAGAGGAAGGAATCGAACAGTTAGAATTCTCAGTGGAGAATTCGCGAAGTTGCGAGGACCGTAGGATCCAGTAAAGCTGTAGGGTGGTTAGGAGTTGGAAAAACCCACCACTCTAGTGTCAAGAATCAACGAAGACCGTCGATCATGGTTAGTTCGGGTCGTTGGATCATTCTTTTGAACTCGGGGTTTGTGAGTTTGGAGGGTAGACCAAATCCTTTGGTTGCTCAAACTCCCGAGTAGCGAGAAGTAGGAATAACTGTTGGATCGGAACCTCTTCGCTATATCGCATATTGGGGTTTCGGAGGTTGGGAGGAATCAGTTTCAACTACAGAAATCGCGAAGGGCGAGGGCCGAGATCTTGGGAAAACATGTGGCGCGTCCATCAAGTGGGGACCACGTGGTTGACAGGTGGACACTCGTCGCCTCGGAGGGAGTCAACACCCTATTGACTTCTTGTGCTTCGGGTTCTCATGAGAAAGGAGCACAAAGGCTCAACAAACCAACTCGCAAAGTTGCAAGCCGTGAGAAGTACTGAAGGATTCAAATCTTCTCTGACTTTCACGTCTTAGAGTCTCATAAAACAAGGGCCTGGAGGTTCAACCCTTCAACTTGCGAACTCGCGAGTTGCAAGTGAGGTTAGTACTTAGCTCTAGCTGACGGTAACGTGTGGAGGGCGCTAACAAGGAGGAGCCATATCCCATCACATGTCGGGTATCGTCATTTGGTGAAGAAAAGTCGAGGGTCTTCGACCTGCGAACACGCGAATTGTAAAAGGCATTTGTGCAAGGACCAGGTCGTGGTCGTATGGAAGTGTAAGGCTCGCACTTGGAGTTAAGGTGGATAGGGCGGGTTTTTCAGGAAGGACCTGTGGATACACTCTTGTGTGTGTGATAATTTCCTGTAGGGAAATTGAAGAGTCAATCCAACTCAGAGGATAATTAAAACGATCTTGAGTGAATATTGGCCCGAGGGTAGGGGTCTGCACCACCTTCTTTTTCATGAACCTTTTACTCTACTTTTTCAACATTGCATTGTCATGTCTAAGGTGCTTGATCAAGCTCTTAAATTTTTTCAACTTTTTCTGAAGCTTCTCTATCTTCTTGTCCCCTTTGTTGCTTGCATGTGTTGTTGTGTCTGGTTCCTATACCGACACCTCCTTATTATGCTCATCCTTTTCCGGCTCAGAATCTTCACTATCTGAATATGATAAGTTTAAGATATTTTTACCCTTACTCGGTTGAGATGAAACCACATATTTTTCTATAGCTATTTCAGGTGCATCATGTACATTTTCTTCAATTGGCATGGAAATTTGAGATTCCAAATCTCCCAAATCGAAGGATTGATTGAGTTATTTAGGTTTAGGAGTTTTGTTCCCTGTCTTCTTTGATCTCTTATTCTTCTTCTTTGTTAGCTTGTCTGGAACAGGCTTAGGGAGCTCTGTCTCTCCTTGTCTTTCCTCATTATCTGGAAAGGATCCCTCTGCATCATCCTCTATGGTGAGGACTATGTTATTTAAATAAGATGTTTAAATATACACTTGACACTGAGAGGGGGGGGGTGAATCAATGTCTGGAACTTTTGGTTGTTTTTCACACTTTCATAGATGAACTGAATTAGTTGAATAAGATATTTGCAGCTCATTTAATTATTCACAAACATGTGTAACACAGACTGTATGAAGTAGATAAAATATCTTTCATTTATTTATTTAACTTGTATGAATACATATAAAATCAATCCTTTAATATCTTTGACTTCAACTAACTATGAGAGATCCAACTCTCTGATACAAGACCCAACTTGTAGTTCTCAGATCCAACTAAGAAATGAGGAATCCAACCCTCATAACAAGACCCAGCTTGATGATCTCATATCAAACTGAGATGTGAGGAATACAATCCTCATAACAAGACTCAACTTGCAAAAAAACACCAGCCTGATAGAATAAACCTTCATTCAATCCATTATATATATATTTAATCCACCAAGACACACTTAGATTCACCACCACTTCTAGTTTATATAGTATTTGAAACAGTATAGGATTGAACCAATGTGTCTTTTTGACATGAACAATTGTACCTCTTCATTTAAATAACTAATCTTGATTCAAATATTTTTCTTCATGAGTTGATCACAGATATGGATCGACTCATTATATCATTCTCATGCTTCTTCTGCGTCCTCAGTTTGCCAATAGATAATATTCTAGATTTTACTGATTCTTTGTATTATTATGGTGTTAATTCTCTGTCAAATTACTCTACAGACCTTAAGTTGTTTACATAAAATGAAATTTGTATGAGGCGCTTCCTTCAACCCAATGTTCAAATGACCACGGGCTCAAAACCATAGGCTTATCCATTTTAAGCGTTGTTCATAGCGCCTCTTCTTTAACCCTTACTCCTCTATCACGAGACCAATGTTGGAACCAAGTCCTCCAAACTTTGGCCTTCTTACATTTTATTAGAGTAATACTTCCCAAATTAAACTTCCTCGAAGTATATATGAGTACTTTTTGTTGACATATTTTTCATATGCCCTTCGGCTAAGAACCAAGGGCTTAACTCATTTTTTCATGTAGTTATTGAACTTGTCCCTCTAGTTTCTTTTAAGAACATTCACATGAGGCCAAGAGATAGGATTTTTATACTTAGGCCAACATGAGCTCTGTCTCTCCAAGTATTCAATATTATTGGAATTTTCAAACCTTGTATCCTTCTAGAGTAAATTTCGTCGAATCGCGTATACTCTATTCATTAGTATATCAGACAACTTATTTTAATATTTCATTGAATGGACGATCCTAGCTTACCCAGAGGATTCAACAAAATCAATGATCACAACTTAATCAGGAGTTGAGATCTTTGGTTCGTGCTTTTTCAACATAGTGGAGCTTTAACACTTGGCCACTGTGCACTTTAATCTTGAGTTGACATGTGTCCATAAACTTCAATGGTCCAGATCATTGCGTGTTGCCTCCACCAAGTTAATATTCATGCACATTACTTTTTCCCTTTTGTATCTTGACCATGGATATTCCTCCTCAATGGATGGTCATACTTTATTTCGGAGCTTTGACACTCTGGGACTCCAGGTTACTAGAACTCTAAAGTAGTTCAATTCCTCCGGAGCTTCACCTATCGAATAAGTCACAAAGTGACAGTGACCACTTGTTGTCGGTTAACATGTTATGCTTACACTATTCTTCCAATGTTCTTGATCACCGGTCGAGAATTCTCTCCAAGTAGATCAATGAGTAGAATTCATGATTCATGCTTACTCTATCTTTCCACTACACTTGATCTAACGATCATGAGATATCCCAGAGGATCTTAGATCAATGACCAATGTTAGTTCACGACTTTGACCTTTGAATCTTTGGGAATTTTTTCAAGTAGGAGAATTTGGATATCCCCAGAGGTTGTAGTCCCAGAGTGATGTGGTATGTTGATGTCACTTAGGTTGACATGCACCCATAGTATGTGTTCCATGTGTCACCCTGATTCATGACTTTCATAGTCCTTATGTGCCACATCGACCTTGATACTTTTCACCATTTGATTGGGCCACATGTCATCTTTATCTTCTGCCACGTGTCTCCCTCCTGAATCATGGATTTTCACTTCCTGGCTTCGGTACTTCATGGTTCCATGAGTTTTTCACTTTTTTATCAACCTTCGAACATCTCTGAAGTGTCAAATATATATCTACCACCATAGATATTCAACTGTCTTAATCCGATGACCTTTGTTTATTCCGAAACTCCAGGGTTCAAGAGTTCATGGTTCATCTGAGTTGTTTATCGTTAGAGTAGGTAAATTTTGGAGTTGACCACTATCTTTCTTAGCCCGCTCTGAAAGTTTTCACTCCAGCTCAATGGTTGACGTGATTTCCTGATCCGACGATCGACGGGAGTTCGTGACTCTGGGGCTTCAACCTTCGAGTAAACTTACCTGTTTTAGACTTATTTTCATCGGAGTGGTCAATGTCGGAGTCATGGATGATTTTAGGGGCTAAATTTCGCTCATGGGCTAATTTTTCATGGTTTTTCCAAAAACGAGATTCGCTATTTTAAAAATGATTCGCCCAAGTTCTATAGGATAAAATTATTTTACCTTAAAAATCGCCAAAATTTTATAAAAACTATATAAAATCCTTAGAAATTTGAATATTTTTACAAAAATATCG
>ML789458.1:372402-424225 GCA_009831015.1 Picea engelmannii
TAAAAACTATATAAAATCCTTAGAAATTTGAATATTTTTACAAAAATATCGCTAAACATTTATAGTTGGCATATGAAGGATTAGTAAGATTCGCCAAGGTTTCTACATTTTAAAATAATTTTCCATCCTTAAAATCATCCCTGGTCAGAGTTGACCACCTGATCCAACGAATCACATTGCTCCTGATGATATCTTAGATCAACAGTATGCATGAGTTCATTTAATCTGAGACTTCGAGATATTGTGGCTTACACTGTCCTTCCACTAAATTCGATCAGATGGTCAAGAATTCATCCGAAGTCCCTCCTTGATCTAATGGTTGGTGGGATCTCATGACTTCATGAGTTATTGCCTCTGCCTTATCTCGAATGTTCATCGAAGTGGTAAATTTATGATGTCCCGAAAATTACGTTATCCTTCCACTTGGCTTTGATCAATGGTTCTAATTGATCTAATGGTTTCGATTACTCCCGAAATTTGAATGGATGATTATATTTCCATGATCCTTCACAAGAGATTCGTCTTTGTAGGCTCTGGCTTCTATGTGATTTGACAGTCCAATATTTTCCCAAGAACTATATCAACAAACATGATTCTTCCTTGATTCTTTTGGATTTTTACTATGGGGATTTCAATCCCAATAGCACTTTTGCAATGTGCTCTCCCTTATGAGCTTTCCTTCATCTTTCCAAAGACCTTAACATTGCATGCTTTGATTTTGTGTGTGTATTCTTTGTAGAATATCCCTGTTATCTCTCCTAATATTTAGGAACTTAGGATCATTGTTGATCCTATCATGATCAACACTGATCATGAATTGCTTCTGCCTCAAGGTGATATTTCTCTGCCCCAAGGTGATCTTCCTTTTCCTCTAATTACTGTACATGTTTGACTTATGTTGCCATCCATGAAAACACACAATCAATAATTCCAACATAAGAGTCTACAATGGATTTTGCATTTAATATCATCTTATTGGTTAAACGAGTGTGTGGTATTCTAGATACATGCTCCTTTAGTGCTTTCTATTTATATTTTTGAGAGGATTTCCTATATCCTTTTTTAACTATTGTTCTACTAGAATGTTTCTCGGTTATTGGATCTATATTTATTGAATTAAAAGTAGTTATCCTTCTCTTTTTCTTGTTATAAACCCCACTAACCTCAAGAGATGAACTTCTCTACTTTAAAACAGATTCTACTGCATCTTTTGATATGCTCTTTTCTTCAAAGGAAATATTTTTTGCAACACTCCTAGTCATCCTTGTAAACACTTTTATCTTTTTTTCTATAGAGGAAGACCCAATAACCATACCTCTAGGGTTTTTGAGAATTTTAATCCTTTCAACATGGGTATATTCTTATATTTCATGAGGCCCATGAATTTCTTCTTTAAAACCAACCAAGAAATGTTTCCAAGTTCTTTGTGTTTTCTTCAACTCCTCCATGATTAATAATTTGATTAAACCCTGATGGATACATTATGTTTTGTGTTTTTAGGATGATATTGAACTCTAGCTGGATTTTTTGTTAAGATGTTTAGCGAGAAAAATGGAAGACTCATTCTCCTTTCTCCTGTAAAATGCAATAAAAATATCACATGGTACATCAAGGTAATGGTGTATCTACCTTCACAGGTGATGTACCTCTAAACCATCTTCAACAGTTTTCCCCATTCATCCTTGAGCCAACTCCTTGGAATACTTTTACTCTAGTCAAGGTTTTGATGCTCTAGATTTAAGAAATGGTTAATTTTTTATTGCTGATGGTTTGGTTTTTAAACCACGTTTCTCCATCTGTGGTTAAATTGGTAGCATATGCACTAGATGTTTTTGAAACCTGCAAATTCAAATCTCCCAATTCCACTTTGTGGCCATCAAAACTTTATGTAGACTCTTTGGAGACCTCCTGATCACATCCTTGAAGCTTCTCACATAGAAAAAACTGACCGACCTATTTAAATTTAACATAAATCTCAGGGTAAGATTCCAATAACCCGACACCCTTTGGTTCAATGCATATGATGTTTCCTCCTTTACCCATTTCCTACAAGCTAAAAATTATATCGTTTTATGTAGACAATTAAAATGAACAAGGTTACAATTTATGTGAGAAGAAAACATCCGGGATTCATTATTTTTAAATAACACAACCAACATGTAGCGATGTCATGTCAGGAATGAGCAATAATTTCAGTGACTAGGCAATGGGATAACAAACTTTGGAAATGATATGACAAAAAATTAATTATGATTTGATAGAGAACATAACTATCATATTTGGGAAGTACAACCATATGAAAACCTTTTAAACAAATCATCAACAAAGGTTCACATGGCTTACTTAACATTCGTATAGAAAAATGACTATAATCGTTAATTACCATCCAACTCTGTTGCAGGGAAGCCAACATTTTCATAGAACAAACTAGCTTTTTTGACCTGACTGTGACTTACGGAAGACAATTGTTAAGACTCATTACAGACTTCTGTAAATGTTGACAATAGACTAGACCAGACCAAAACAAACTGACTCAGACAGGCCATACTAACCCAATAAAACTTTGGAGAAGGTGAGAGAATTTTTATCACTACAAATTAGGTGCTAACACATGGCTCCAACTAGGGATGGAGTCCTTCTTGCGAGGCTCTAAGAACCTACAGAGCATGTGCTTTATTTCAAACTCTATCTATGAAACTTATAACCACTTTCTCTGCTTATTAATTAATCCATACTGAAGAAACATTGTATACTACCAACCAAGATATCCAACAAACTAAAGAAAACTTAAAACTGAATCATTAATCTGATAAGAAACTATGTACTAGTTCTTTTCCATTGGGCTATGGAGTCATTATTCAACTAATCTATTGCACACCAAATCAAGATGAAAACCAAATACTCAAATAGTGAGCTTCTTCATCACACCTCCTACTCTAATCAATTGAATCCAACTTGATCATCTAGAATAAAACTTCCAATGTAGCCAAGCATTTGACTGATGGAATGATTATCTTGTATGCAATTGTTTGAGAAAGTATGAAAAGAATATGGTATGCACAACAAAAACTCCATGAGAAGTTTGTATTTACTGCTGCAAATTAGTAGTACCAAAAGATGAAACATTTGAGACCTTTGAAGAAACTAACTCCATCCAAGTTGCTACTGGATCGTCAAGATCATAAATAGGTTTTTGCTTATTCAAAATACATAACTACTTTGGTATGAACTTTGCTTCTTTGGGAAAAAAACGATCTTCTAGTTCCCTTTGAAACAATTTCTTTGAATACTGAACTTCACAAATATGATTTTCATTATCTGCTTGAAACAAATTAGGTTTAAATGAATAACTATAGAAACTTCCTTCAAATTTTTTATGCTCTTCCTACAACAAAACATTTTGACAGGAATTTGAAGCCATAAAATCCTGAATGTCATTATAAACAAACAAAATTTTTCGATCATTCATATCAATAGTAGGATCTTCTGGAACAACAACTCCCTCTTTAGCAGATTGATAATAACCCTATGGAAAATCGTCTTCATAAAAATCTCTAATAAAATTCATAGCATAATTAACTTTCTGCTCATAACTAGAAAAAAATTCTACTGCATATAAGAAATCATATTTTTGTTGTGAATCAAGAGCATATGCATTTTCTACATCCTTGACAATAGAAAAATCTGATTCACTAGTTTCAAGATCTAGAGAGAAAAAAAATCCGAAGATGATGACTCAACATATGGAAACAAATAAAAACCCTGATCTGATTTATTTTGTTCCTAATCCTTCTCCTGCTCTCCTGCATCTAATTATTCATCCCAAATATGATTTTGTAGTTTTCCACAATCCTATAGATTATCCTCTATTTCTTCAGCATCAATAAACATCTATTGCAAAGTCAAATACTTTCTTTCTCTGAGATAAAATGCTATGTCAGGATGATCGGTTGTTGTGTAAAACAATCTGACATCAGTTTCAGAAGGTTGAATGTCTTTAGGAATATTGAGATAAAAGCTATCAAATATCCTATTGAACCTTGTAACAATTTGATCAAAATACTTCCTTTCACCCCAATATCTCAAAAAAGCATCATAAAAGTCCATCTTAGAACCTATTGAGTCAACCTCCAAATTTCTAAACCATATCCTAGCTTCTCCATGTAAAGACTATCATAATGCTCTCATAAACACATCCTCATGCATAATTTCAAGAATATATGTAAACCTTTCAAAAGCTTCCATGTTTTTCTCTACTCTCTCATGGTCTTCTCCATTAAACTTAGGAAGGTACTTTAAAAAATTGGGAGGATAATCATGAACGATGAATGGAAATTTCAAAGGTTTATAACCTTCCCTAATATTATACTAAACTTTAGTGAGCTGACTACAAGGTGGAACAATGATTTCAGGAGGTGGTAAATCGTCTTTAGAATCAAAACGTTTACAAGACTGATCATGTTCTGGAGGGATTGGAAAATGGACATCATTTTCCTCAGTAGTTTCAACTCTCAGTTTTCAGATCAAGATCAATAATGCAAGAAGGAAAATCTTCTTTTCTCAAACATGGATATATAGTTGTAGGCTTATAATTATCTAAGTATACAAATCAAAGGATAATTATTTTCACATGTAGTGGAAAAGACATGGAAGACCTGATGAAAAATAATATAAGTTCTTGGAAAAACTTCATGACTTGATACCTGGTCTTTCCATACCATATTTTCATTTTTGTGTCAACAAGGTTCATTCTCCAGTGGATTCTTTTGATTGTGGAGTGACCAGGTGAATGATATGCAACCAATATTCGATGATTGGTTCTTTTTCACCATCAAGAATCATATCTATTAGTTGTTGTATGCCCAGGGGAAATACTTCATTCCTCTGCTCCTCGACAACGACGCCAATTTTTTTTTTATCTCCTAGAGTTTACTCTTGACTGCAATAGATCAAAGCCTAGGCACCTCAAAATATAATAGTTTTTGTTTTGGTTAGTGGATCAAGTAACTAGGATTGGGATATCAAAATCAAGGGAAACTTCTCAAACTTGTCTACTACATTTCATGGATTGAAGGAAAATGAAATCAATATTTAGACACTTTGGATCAAATAAGTGAAAGAGGGAAGAAAGGAGAGGCACAAATGTAAATATATCGATCTCACAAGTTGTTCAATTAATACATTCACAAGGTTGAGTATTCTATAACCAAAAATGATTTCCAATTATGAACTGAAATACTTGAATGAAACTTATGAAATATAGGCAATCACAGTAAGGCTTTATTTTTCAAGAATCTATAATTCATAGACCATTAATGTATGATACACCAACAATAATCTCATACAAATAAGAAAGAAAAAGGGTGTGAACAAAAGAGACACAATCTAATATTGAATGCACAAGATTTCTTCAATAATGAAACATTTTCATTAAGTTTGCATGTTTGCATAAAATATGTCTTTACAACTAATTTCCTAAGCCCAAAAATCAACTCCCTCTTCAGTTTTCATTATGTCCTTTATAAATACAAAATTAATTCAAAAATAGATCTAAGATCCAAAATTAATGGATCAGAACCTAATCTTAGGAACAAAACAATATCTATAGATATCATAATTGGATTTCTTGATTTGGAGCATAAAATCTGATTTTCAGTTCTAGATCCACTTTCTAAGCCTTCTCTTTGACTATATCCTATATTAGATCTCGATCTCATCTTTGGCACATAGTATCCTTTAGAAGGTAGATAAACATATAACTGATGGTTGTCAATAGAATCAACAACTTTCTAGATATGTTGCATATTTGAAATTCACAAAATAATAAAAAATTATCATTCTCAGAAGTTTCGGTAGCGCTTTTGAATTTTCCTATCGAAGTCGCTACCAGAAGTTCAGTCTTCAAAATTTTGAACCACCTGCTAGATACATGTCCTTTTCCAAAATTACTCTATTCTATTGATGAGATCCCTTGATAGCATTTGGTACTTACCATTTTAAGTCTCTATATTGCTCCTTATAAAACATGTTGAATAAATTCTGCAAGTAATTTGAGATTGTCCTTGTCTTGGTTCCTGATTTCTCCTGTAGCCACTTTCTTTTCAATTTCCTACCCTGTCTAAAAAACTTGCCATTATTTTGGTATATCTCATGAGTCTAAGCAAACAACCTTTTATATTTGATAACCAGTTTTTCCTTCTTTTTCATGACCCTTTCACTCTATTTTTCAACATAACATTCTCATGTCTCAGGTGCTTGATCAAGTTCTTAAAAAATTTCAACTTTTTTTTAAGCTTCTCTATCTTCTTGTCCCCTTTGTTTCTTGGCTATGTTGCTATGATTGGCTCATGTACTGGCACCTCCTTGTTATGCTCATCCTTTTCTGTCTAAGAATCTTCATTATCTGAATATGGTAAGTTTAAGATATTTTTACCCTGACTTAGTTGAGATGAAACCACATATTCTTATGTAGCTATTTCATGTGCATGATGTACATTTTCTTCAATTGGCATGGAATTTCCAGATTCCAAATCTCCCAACTCCAAGGATTGATTGAGATCTTTAGGTTGAGAAGTTCTCTACTCTGTCTTCTTTGATCTCTTATTCTTCTTCAACTTGTCTGGAACATGCTTAGGGAGCTATGTCTCTCCTTGTCTTTCCTCATTCTATGGAAAGGATCCGTTTGCATCATCCTATATGGTGAGGAATGTGTTCTTTAAAGAAGGGCCTACAATCGGTTTTTCATTTAATCTCAACTTATTGGTCAAACGAGTGTGTGGTCTTCTAGACACATGCTCCTATGGTGCTTTTTTCTTAGATTTCTAAGAGGATTTCCCAAATACTCTTTTAATTGTTGTGTTACTGAAATGTTTCTCAATTACTGGCTATGCATTTATTGAATCAATAATATCTATCCTTCTCTTTTTCCTATTAAAAACTATGCTAACCTCAAGAGATGGACTTCTCTTCTTTGAAACGGATTCTACTGCATATTTTGATGTGCTCTTTTCTTCAAAGACATTATTTCTTGTAGCACTCTTAGTCATCCTTGTAAACACTTTTATCTTTTGTTCTACAGAGGAGGACCCAATAACCATACCTATATGGTTTTTTATAATTTTAATACTTTCAATGGGGGTATTTGCTTATGTTTCATGAGGCTCATGAATTTCTGCTTTAAAACCAACCAAGAAATGTTGCCAAGTTCTTTGTGTTTTGTTCAACTTCTCCATGATTATTAAGTTGATTAAACCCTCATGGATAACACTATGTTTGGTGTTTTTAGGATGAGCTTGAACTCTAGCTGACATTTTTGTTAATCTCTTTAGCAAGAAAAATGGAAGACTCATTCTCCTTTCTCCTATAAAATGCAATAAAAATATCATATGGTACATTAGGGTGGTGGTGTATCTACCTTCATAGGTGATGTACCTATGAACCATCTTCAACAGTTCACCCCATTCACCCTTGATCCAACTCCTTGGAATACCTTTACTCCAATGAGGGTTTTGATTCTCTGGCTTTAAGCACTGGTTAATTTTTTTTTATTGTTGATGGTTTGGTTTTTAAACCAATTTTATCCATATGTGGGTAAACTAGAAGCATATACAATAGATGTTTCTGAAACTTGGAGAGTCAAATATCCCAATTTCACCTTGTGGCCATCGAACCTTTCTGAAAACACTCTGGTGACCTCCCGATCGCATCCTCGAAGCTTATCACATAGAAAAATCCAACCAGGATGTTTAAATTTGACAACAAACTTAGGGTAATATTCCAACAACTCGAAACCCTTTGGTTCAACACGTACGACATTTCCTCCTTTACCATTTCCTGCAAGCTAACAATTCTATCATGATATGCTAACAATTAGAATGAACATGGTTACAATTTAGGTGAGAAGAAAACATCCAAGATTCGTTATTTTTAGATAACACAACCAACATGTAGTGAGGTCACGTTGGGAATGCACAATGATTTCAATTACCAAGCGACAGTCTAAGAAACTTGGGAAATGACATGAAAAAAAAATAATTATGATTTGATATGGCACATAAATATTATATTTGGGAAGTACAAACATATGATAACCTTTTTAAAAAATCATCAACTAAGGTTCACATGGCTTACTTGGAATTCCTACAAAATAATGACTATAACCTTTAATTACCCTTTTAACCCTAATGTAATTACCGGATATTCAAAACTTCAACAAAGGTAATGACAGTTAAACCTACAACTCTACTATTGGGAGGCAAAGATTTTCATAGAAAAGACTATCATTTTTTACCTGACTGTGACTCATGGAAGACACTTTTTAAGACTCATTACATACTTCTATAAATGTTGAAAATATAGACTAGACCAGACCAAAACAAACCAACTCGGACAGACCATATTGACCCAATAAACTTTGGATAAGGTGAGAACATTTTTATCACTACAAATTAGGTGCTAAGAATTCTCATGCTCATCCCTTATTCTATGGAATGTGGATGTTGTTGTTGAGAATATGTTTTCATTGATGTAAACATCGTACATAGACAAAGGAAGTGCATGGAAGGCTTGAAGTGTGCATAGATAGTATGGCACAAAGTTGGATCACAAGAAAAGGAAGTGTGTGTAAGGCTTGCAGAGGAAGTGCACAAAACGATTATTTATACTATACTATTGTAGATCCACATTAAATGGAACTCCTATAACAAATCGTGAAAGGTTGAAAATAGAAGTGCGTAGAAGGATTGAAGGATGCAGGGATTAATGATGCAAAATAAATCACAAAAGTGATTGAGTCTACCAGAAGTGAACATAGAATATGAGGATAACCTATGATGCAGTTCATAAGTGAAGTGGAATGTGAAAAATTCCCTTTTCCACGATCATAGAATGACTCAACAGATTTTTATGCTACAATGCAATGATGTTTTGAGAAAGTGACAAGTGATAGACTGTTGATTGGTATGGATTGGTTGGCTTCTTATAAAAGTTTGAAGTAAATTTGGTATATCTGTCAGATACAATTTCCTTGGGAATGCCATGCAGTCTGAATATCTCCTTCATGAAGATGTTGGCAATATTTATTTCCTTCCAGGTTGACTTGGCATGGATAAAATGCGTAGACGTACTCAATTTTTCCACCACGACCATGATGGCCTCATTTTTCTTGGTCGACTTTGGTAATCCGGTGATGAAATCCATGGAGATGGTTTCCCATTTCCATTCTTGGATTGGTAGGGGTTGTAACAATCCTGCTGGGTGCCATTGTTCTACCTTAACTTGTTGGCATTCTAGGCACTTAGCTAGATAGTTAGCTATGTCTTTCTTCAACCCAGGCCAATAGAATTTTTTCCTAGTGGTTGTGATCATCTTCTGGTATCTAGGGTGACCGGTGTATGGTCTCTTATGCAGTTCATCCATTATGAACCTCTTCAAGTCGTCGCGGTTTGGAATATACAATCTGTTTATGTAAGTCAACAACCCTTCCTCGAGCATTTGGTAGCCTTCATACTTTATCCTTGTAGGCTCTTGTCTTAGGTATGAGGTCACAGTCTTGAAGAATGCATCTGTCTCTTGTGCATTTTTGAATCTTTACCTGGCATTTGTTTTGCAGGTCCTTACTGCTGCCAGATGAATCATTTTTATACTTCTGCTAAGGGCATCGACCACCCTATATTCCTTTCCTTTGATGTGTTTGATTTCTAAATCAAACTCACTAAGGAGATCCATCCACCTAGCTTGCCTGGAATTGAATTTGGGTTGATCAAACAGGTGCCTCAACCCACAATGGTCTGTCATAAGCACAAATCTCCTTCCCAGGAGGTAGTGCCTCCACATTTTTAAAGCATGTACTATGGACGCCAACTCTAGGTCATGGGTCACATAATTGATCTCATTCTCATTTAATTTCTGGGATGTGTAGCAAATTACACGTCCCTCTTTCATAAGGACTCCTCCGAGTCCTTCCTTGCAGGCATATGTACACATGAGGAAATATTATCCAGGTCTATAATCTTCAACACATGTGCATGGGTCAGGAGGTATTTTAGTTACTTAAATCTTTCTTCACATTTTGATGTCCAAAGGAATTTAATCCCATTTTTCTGAAGGGCGGTGATTGGAAAACCAATCTTGGAAAATCATTTTATGAACCTTCTATATTATCCTGCTAGGCCCACGAAGGACCTAATATCAGATACATCCTTTAGGGTAGGCCATTCCATAATAGATCTAATCTTTTCAGGGTCCACTACCACCCCTTCCTTAGAAATGACATGGCCTAAGTAATGGACTTTCTTTTGAAAGAAATCGCACTTGTTAAACTTAGCATAGAGTTGATGCTCTCTTAGTACTTGAAGTACGAGTCTAAGATGTTCTTTGTTCTCCTCCCTGTTCTTGGAGTAGATTATGATATCATCAATGAAAACCAACACAAATTTGTCCAGGAATTTGCTGAGTACATTATTCATCAAGCACATAAAAGTGGCGGGGGCATTGGTTAACCCAAATGGCACCACCACGAATTCATAGTGAACATACATTGTCCTGAAGGCTATTTTGTGGATGTCTTCATCCTTAATCTAGACTTGGTGGTATCCAGACCTTAAGTCGATCTTCAAGAAGATGGAAGCATCTCCCAATTGGTCGAACAGGTCATCGATTCTTGGTAAGGGGTACTTGTTCTTTATGGTTGTATTATTGAGTTGTTTGTAATCTATGCACAGTCAGAGTGTGCCATATTTATTTTTCAAAAACAAGACGGGCGCTCCACACAGAGATACACTAGGTCGGATATAGCCTTTTTCCATCATCTCCTTTAGTTGTAGCTTGAGCTCAACCAGTTCTGGCATGTTCATTATATATGGTGTTCTAGATGTTGGTACTGCTCCTGGTGTAAGTTCTATTGTGAAGTCAATATCCCTTCTTAGAGGTAGACTTGGTACCTCTTCTGGAAACACGTCCTTGTATTCTCTTAATATGGGGTGTTCCTCTAGGTTTGGTTTTTTATTCTCAATAGATTCCAGTATCTGTATGGCATATAAGGAACACCCCTTTCTGCAATACTTTTTCATTTGAAGTGATGATATTTGTCTCATTGAGACAAGCTTCTGAATCCATTGAAGGGTCATTTTTCTCCCTTCTTCATTTACACATTCTAAAGTTTTATGATAACAGTCCAATTTAGTTTTATAAGTATCCAACCAATCCATGCCAATCAACACGTGATAAGATCCCATTGAAAACTATGCCCTGCGTGAACAAGCACTGGGTGTGAGTTCTCTCCACGTGACCAGCTATTGTGACCATTCACCTAACCAAAAGGCGCTACATGAATTCTCATGTTGAGTAATCGTGCGTGAGCCAACCCCAACTCTCCGACTCCCGAACCCTCGAACTAGATCCTAACGCGTGCTAGCTCCTCTGTTAAACTTCACTAATGTGACCTCTAGCTATGAGCCAAGGCCAATATCAGGAGAGCTTCACGACTTTGCATGTCAGGTATTTGTGTGTGAGCCAAACTTGAATTTCTTGATTCTACGCTCGCCTCGGATCGATGTTCCATGACTTTCCTCAATCCAACAGCTCAGATCAACTCGCGAGTTCGCACTTTGCGAGTCCTCCCAACTCTGCCTTTGACTTCCCCTAGTTGCAAGTCAACATAATGATGATCTCTTTCATGTATCCTTCCTATCACCAACGGCTAGGATCAACTCCACTCTTCCCCTTGCAAATATTCTGAAGTCTGAGTTCTCAAACTTTTGGATCTGCTGCCACCTATTAACTCTGACAATGGATGGTTCCGATGACTTCAGAACTTGTCTCGTGCACTTTCCTTGGGATCCACAGGCTATTGGTCCATGCACTTAGATATAATGGCTCAGATATGTTCTCCCCTTTTCTGTGCGCTCCTCCCACCTATCTCTGATCTGACAGCCTAGATCCTTTCTCATGAATCGGAAGTTCATGTTTCACGACTTTGGATAACAACCTCCTCTGTTCTCCAAACTCCCGAGTTTCTATTTCTTGAAGTCTCTTTCCCAATGAAAGGAATAAAAGGTTAGATCTTTCCTTATATCGACATATCACTATCTCTCCTGAGATTTCAAGTGTTGAATGACTCTTGACCCTTATCCTCCTCGCAGTTTTACTGGATCCAACGGCACACGACTATTGACGCTTCTCCCTCTAAGGATTTCTACCATTCGTCCAAGATTTCAATGACTCTTTTTCAAATAACTGGGCTTCGTCCCTTATGAACTTTTGATGTCCATGAGGTGACTTCAACCCTCGCTCCTCCTTTGAGTTCTTCCAAGACTCTATCCTCCCTGAGCTTTCACCTTCTTTCCAACTTGGAAGATATCAGACATTTCGAAGGTCTCGACCTTCGATTTACTGCCTGTGAGCCCTGATGTATGGGTCTCGACTTCCGCTTTCCCTCCTGAGCTTACGAACTTGAAACAAGTTTTCCTCTTGGACCTCATCTGTGCTTCTAAAAATCACTTGTCTCTTCTGAGCTTGGTCCTTAGGGAATTTTGAATTCCCATGTACTCCTTGCGTTAATCTGCTCGCTTTGAATCGATGGTTCATGAACTTCCTTGATCCAACGGTCCAGATCACATCGCAACTTCTAGTTTTGAAAGTTTAGTCATGCCAACGTGATATTCTCCCAATGTGTGAACTCTGATCTCGCCAATCTGATGGTCAAGGAGGGTCCTATTAAATACTTGGATCTACAATTCATGTCACATCGCTACTTTAGGTTTCGGAGGATCCGTCCCCTTCACGATGATTACCAACATTCGTCGAACTTGCGAAGACTGAGGGATTCGAGGCACTAACGCATGCACCCCTTCTTCAAATCTAATGGTCATGATGAACCTTGGATTCTCCCAAATGAGTCTCGTCCATTCATCTTCCAAATTAAGGGATATTCCCTTTCGACACTTGAATCTCACTATTTTTTCTGATCTTTGGTGGCTCTAAAAGGATTAAGATTTTTGCGCTCTTTATCTTGAACGTAATGCTTGGAAGAATTCTTCCGCGCACCCCTTACATTCATTACTCAAATCTAGGACTTAATATGGTCTTGGTCTCTTCCCACCTTGTAGAGATTCGATGCATACATGAACTACCTCTCCTGAGCTTAATAGACTCCGTCCTCACAGTGATTGTGGGATTCAACCTTCGCAATTAGGGAAGTACTCACTCAACTCTAGGATGGTGATGAAATTCCCTAGGAAAAGTGCTTTAGAGGAATTAAACTAGAGCATAAGGGAAAAATCAAGAAGATGTAAAAGTTCTCAAGGAACAAACGCATACTCTTAACTTAATCATTCAATACAGAAACCATTTATAGGCACATAAATACAAACATGTATCCATTATTTAAAATTCAAAGCACAAGGCATAAAAACACTTATCAGAACCATAAGGCGTGATGTGACTGCTGAGAGGGATGCTCATTTCCACCCAACCATAGGATTAGTTACTCCCAATGGATTTATCACTGGCCATCCCCGATCTTAGGCCATGATGCGTTAAGATTCAATCTCTTACTTCCAGCTCAATGGAAGTCAGGGACACGTTACTCTCCTTCTCCTAATACAGGAATAGATAAGGACAAGGTTATTCTCCTTCTCCCAATAAAGGAATAGATAAGGAAAAAGGTTACTCTCCTTCTCCTAGCTCTATTTCTATTCTCCGTGATCAAAACTCACTTTTTCGCTTTCAATCCTTCCTCGGACACGAGATCTTCAACTCTCGTCTCTACACTCTTCACAGGTCCTCTTTGCCCACACCATGCTTCCTTTATTTACTTCCTTAGAAAGATTGTGTGTGGCTCTAATTCCCCCATCTGTGGTCAGGTCCAAAATCCTTACAGATGGGTAGTCTGCCCCATCCCCTCATTAACTCTTGAGGAGGCCTTCCCACCTACCATCTTGACGAGAATTCATTCCTGGTTAGAGGGTTGTTCTGATCTTGAGAAATTTAAATCCATCATGGTACTGGTTCGGTGGAGGTTAATGAAACCATTCCGGGTCCCCTCCACCACATTTTCATTAGCAATCATGGTCTCTTTTATCACATCCCCTTCACAACGGTCATGCAATATGTATCCATTTTCTATTAAAATAACAAAATTTACATTCATCGACCTTTTATTCAAAGGTCCATCAAAACAAACATTCACACCTTTGAGTTTTCCATACTTCCCTGGCCAATATAGTTATATTTACAGACTGTGGGAAACAGGGTGTTACAATTCCCTCCCCCTTAAAGGAACATTGTCCCCGATATTCTATCTATCAACATGATATGTATGTACAGAAGTAAACAAAATTGGAAATGTTTGTCTCAAGGCGTCTTACATTTCCCACATAGCCTCATCTGGGCCAAAGTGTTTCCATTGTACCTTGACCTGTGCAATGGTTCAGTTCCTAAGTGAGGTTTCCTTCCTGTCTACTATGCATTGGGGTTCTGGCAAGAATTCTCCCTCTGGTTCCACCTGGATCACAGACCAATCAATTATATGATTAGCATCATGTACATATTTCTTCAATAATGAAACATGGAAAACGTTATGTGCCTTTACAGTGGAAGGAAGTGTTAGACTATAGGCTATAGGTCCCACTCTATCTAAGACTTCAAAGGGTCCACAATATTGAGGTTCCAATTTGGCACAGGCTCCCATTCTCAGCGAACTCTTCATGGGTCTAACTCTGAGATAGACATGGTCTATGGTCTTGAACTCTCTGGGAGTTCTCTTTCTGTCAGTGTAACTTTTTTGTCTATCTTGAGAAATCTTCAGATTTTGTCTTATCTAAACCACTTGTTGTTCCATTTATTTCATCATGTTGGGTTCGATTGTAATTATGTCCACTGGGTTACACCATCTGATTGGAATCTTTCACTGTCTACCATAGAGGGATTCAAAAGGGCTCATCTTCAAGGATTCCTGATAACTGTTGTTGTAGGCAAACTCTACCAATGGTAGGTAGTCTTCCCACTTATTAGGTTGATGCATTACATGCATCCTTAGCATGTATTCTACTATTTGGTTCACTCTTTCTGTCTATCCATCAGTTTGAGGGTGATAGGCTATGTTGAACAACAATTTAGTCTCAAAACCGACCATTAGGGATTTCCAAAAGTTTGAAGTAAATTTGGTATCTCTGTCAGATACAATTTCCTTGGGCATGCCATGTAGTATGAATATCTCCTTCATGAATATGTTTGCAATATCTATTGCCTTGCAACTTAACTTGACAGGGATGAAATGAGCAGACTTACTTAGTTTGTCCACCATGACCCTGATGGAATCATTTTTCTTGGTCGACTTTGGTAATCCGGTGATGAAATCCATGGAGATGGTTTCCCATTTCCATCATGGGATTAGTAGGGGTTGTAACAATCCTGCTGGGTGTCAGTGTCTTGCCTTAACTTGGTGGTGTTCTAGGCACTTATCTAGATAGTTAGCTATGTATTTCTTCAACCCAGGCCAATAGAATTGTTTCCTAGTGGTCGTGATCATCTTTTGGTGTCCTGGGTGACTAGTATATGGTCTCTTATGCAATTCATCCATTATGAACCTCTTCAAGTCATCACAGTTTGGAATATACAATCTGTTTTTGTAAGTAAACAGTCCTTCCTCAAGCATTTTGTAGCCTTCTTACTTTATCCTTATAGGATCTTGTCTTAGGTATGAGGTCACGGTCTTGAACAATGCATCTATCTCTTGTGAATTTCTGACTCTTCCCCTGACATCCATTCTACAGGTGCTTACTACTACCAGGTGAATCATTTTTATACTTCTACTAAGAGCATCGTCCACCCTATTTTCTTTTCCTTTTATGTGTTTGATTTCGAAATCAAACTCACTAAGGAGAGACATCCACCTAGCTTGCTTGGCATTGAGTTTTGGTTGATCAAACATATGCATCAACCCACAATGGTCCGTCATAATTACAAATATCCTTCCCAGGAGGTAGTGCATCCACATTTTTAAAGCATGTACTATGGCCGCCAACTCTAGGTCATGGGTCACATAATTGATCTCATGCTCATTTCATTTCTGGGATGCATAGAAAATTACATGTCCCTCTTACATAAGGACTCCTCTGAGTCCTTCCTTCCAGGCATATATAGACACGAGGAAATCATTATCCGGGTTTGCAATATTTAACACAGGTGCATGGGTCAGGAGGTATTTCAGTTCTTGAAATCTTTTTTCACATTTTTATGTCCAAATGAATTTAATCCCCTTTTCTAAAGGGCAGTGATTGGACAACCAATCTTGGAAAACCATTTTATGAACCTTCTATAGTATCCTGCTAGGCCCATGAAGGACCTAATATCAGATACATCCTTTGGGGTAGGCCATTCCATAATAGATCTGATCTTTTCAAGGTCCACTGCCACCCATTCCTTAGAAATGACATGGCCTAACTAATGGACTTTCATCTGAAATAAATCGCACTTGTTAAACTTAGCGTAGAGCTGATGCTCTCTTAGTACTTGAAGTACGAGTCCAAAATGTTCTTCATGATCCTCCCTGTTCTTGGAGTAGATTAGGATATCATCAATGAAAACCAACACAAATTTGTCTAGGAATTTGCTGAGTACATTATTCATCAAGCACATAAAAGTGGCGGGGTAATTGGTTAACCCAAATGGCACCACCACGAATTCATAGTGACCATACCTCATCCTGAAGGTTTTTTTGTGGATGTATTCATCCTTAATACGGACTTGGTGGTATCCAGACCTTAAGTCGATCTTCGAGAAGATGGAAGCACCTCCCAATTGGTCGAACAAGTCATCGATTCTTGGTAAGGGGTACTTGTTCTTTATGGTTGTCTTATTGAGTTGTCTGTAATCTATTCACAGTTAGAGTGTGCCATCTTTCTTTTTCACAAACAAGACATGTGCTCCCCATGGAGATACAATGGGTTGGATATAGCCTTTGTCCATCATCTCCTTTAGTTGTATCTTGATCTCAACCAGTTCTGGTGTGCTCATTCTATATGGTGTTCTAGATGTTGGTACTGCTCCTGCTGTAAGTTCTATCGAGAAGTCGATATCCCTTCTTGGAGGTAGACCTGGTACCTCTTCTGGAAACACGTCCTTGTATTCTCTTAATATGGAGTGGTCCTCTAGGTTTGTTTTGTCATTCTCAATAGATTCCAGTACTTGTATTTCATATAATGAACACCTCTTTCTGCAATACTTTTTCATTTGAAGGGATGATATTTGTCTCACTGAGACATGCTTTTGAATCCCTTGGAGGGTCATTTTTTTCCCTTCTTCATTTACACATTCTAAAGTTTTATGATAACAGTCCAATTTAGTTTTATAAGAAACCAACCAATCCATACCAATCAACACATCATAAGATCCCAGGGGAAGTATGTTAAGGGTCCCTTGGGTGGGCAATCCACCCATGATGAATTGACAGGGTGGTATGACCTCTGCCACCTTTCGTTTGGTCCCAGTCACTAATCACACCAACCACGGTTTAACATGTATAATTGGTTGCATTTTACACTTATCAACAGTCTGAGGGGCCACATAACTCAAATTAGAACTTGGGTCAATTAAAATAGAAACTAGATGGTTGGCGATCATACCTTCCAGCTCCACTACTAAATCTTGGTGGTCGGCTTGATTATTGTCCAGGGCTGCATAGATTTGTGGCCTTCTTCTAGCCACATCATTTACGGTGGTATCTTCTTGGATATTGTAGACTCTCTTATTGTTCTGTTGCCTTTGTGGGTAGTCCCTCAATCGAGGATCTTCTCCACAACCCCAGCATTTTAAGGGTTCCTTCTTTAGGTTATCGTTCTTTTCTGGGACTGTCTTAAAAGGTTTATTTCCACTTTGAGAGGTGAAATTTTGCTGATATACACTTCTAGTAGGAAGGATCCTTCTAGAATATTTTCTATAGTTCTTAAATATTGAGGATTTAAACCCCTTCTTCTGGAATCTCGAACTACTCTTATTCTTCTAGTCCTCGAGAGGTATTGTCTTACTCCCAAACTGTTCATAACAATACCTCACCTTTCAGATAGTTTCTTATAAGGTCTTTGGTTCATCGAACTCAATCCTATCCTGGTAGGTCTGAGGTAACCCACTAATGAACCATTGCATTTTTACCTTCTCATATTTTACGTAGGGTACATGCCTTAGTAGTTCAAGGAATTTATTGACAAATTCATCTATGGTGAGCTGCCCCAGCCTGAGTTCATAGAATTCCTTAGTCTTTCCATCCATGTATCTCTCTAATAGATACCGCTTCCTGAAGTATTTCTCAAACTGTTTCCATGACAGGTCCTTCTCATGGAATCCTTTCAAATTCCTAAGTTCTTCCCACCAAATGGAAGCCTTTCCATTCAGGTTAAAGATGGTTATTCAAGCCTTCAAGTTTTAAGATTAATCATGGAATCTGAAGTATTTCTTTAAACCAAGCATCCAAACTTCAGCCTCTTCTCCCATCCTAATCTCTCCATCGAAAGAGGGTGGTTTGGATTTCTTGAATTCTTCAGGATCATGATTTTTGGAATGCTTTTGCTTCTTTCCTTTCCTTTGAGAATGTGAGCTTGGTCTGCTACTAGAAGATCCTTCAGATTTTCCAGCTTCCTTTCCAGAGGACTCTACCGATGAGTGTCCCCTACCTCTAGGTTGGGCCTTCTTCGAGGCACTTCTCCTAGTGTGGTCACTTATGGAGTCGCATTTTTGGATCTTAGGTAGACTTTGACTTTTCTTCTTACGTCGTCGGTCCACATGACTAGTTGCGGGTTCATGTTGTAGTTTCCTCTGTATGTCAGACCAACTCTGCAGAAAGGCTGTGTTAATTTCTATTTGTTTTTCTTGCTCCTTTATCAATCTCTCATTGTCATCCTTGCAACTCTGTAATTCGACCCTAAGGCTCCTTACAGTTTCATCCAGATCTGGAGGGGTTTCCACCGCTCTCCTTTTCGTCAGATTCTTCGTCTATATTGTGGGAGCCATCCCCCACTTCATGAAACGTCACCATCCTTTAGTCTTGAAGTTTTCCCATGATTTATTGATTGCTCGAGTGATGACAAAACACTTATTGTAATCTAACAGTCTATTAGTTTATGAACAATACATAGTTCATATTTCTTAAATGCATACACAAAGTAGAAAGTTTCATTATTTTCTTCAATAAAATTGTTAACCATACTTTTTAAGAGGGAGGCCAGATAGAGTGTCTCTCTTAAAATTACTCTAAATATGGTTTTTAAGCGACTCATCCATGAGCCCAAGCAGTCTGAGTGTTGTAACCATGCTTTGATACCAATTTGTAACACACCCACGATGGGCAAGAGATAAAAAAAATAAATCGTTCTCCTTTCAAGAACAAACCCTCTCTTTCTATGGTTCATAAATTGAAAAGTCAAGGAATCAACCCGAACTCCCAGTCACTGGATATTCTTACACCTGGAGCTCAAGAATCTATTCAATTCCCTACTATAATCTTCAGTACATATCCATAGGTCCTTTTATGAAAACTACACCCACGCGAACAAGCATTGGGTGCAAGTTCTCTCCACGTGACCACCTGTTGTGACCACTCGCCTAACCAAAAGGTTCTTCATGACTTCACATGTCAGATAATCATGTATGAGCCAACCCCAACTCTCTGAATCCTAAACTCTTGAACTAGAGCCTAGCATGTGCTATCTCCTCTGTTAGCCTTCACCAATGTGACCTCCGGTTATGACCCGAGGCCAATCTCACCAGAGCTTCGCGACTTCACGTGTCAAGTATTTTCATGTGAGCCAACCTTGACTTTCTTGATTCTATGCTCACCTCAGATCGATGGTCCACGACTTTCCTCAATCCAACAACTCAGATCAACTCGCGAGTTCACACTTCGCGAGTCCTCACAACTCTGCCTTTGACTTCCTCGAGTCGCGAGTCAGTGTAATGTTGATCTCTCGCCATGTGTCCTTCCCACCACCGATGGCTAGGATCAAATCCACTCTTCCCCTTGCAAATTTTTTGAATTCTGAGTTCTCAAACTCCTGGATCTACTGCCACCTGCCAACTCTGACAATGGACGATTCCAATGACTTCGGAACTTGTCTCGTGCACTTTCCTTGGGATCCAATGGCTGGTGGTCCACACACTCAGATCTAACGGCTCAGATCTGTTCTCCTCTTTTCTACATGCTCCTCCCGTCTGTCTCTGATCTAACGGACCAGATCCTTTCTCGTGAATCGGAAGTTTTCATTTCATGACGTTGGAAAACAACCTCCTCTGTTCTCCAGACTCCCAAGTTCTGATTTCCCAAAGTTTGTTTCCCAACGAAAGGAATCAACGGTTCTATATTTACTTAGATTGATGACTCATTATCTCTCCTGAGCTTTCGAGTGTTGAATGACTCTCAGCCCTTATCCTCCTCGCAGTCTTACTAGATCCAACGACACACGGCTATCGATGCTTCTCCCTCCAGGGATTTCTACCATATGTCTAGGCTTTCAATGACTCTTTTCCAAATAACTGGGTGTCGCCCCTTATGAAATTTTGATTTCCATGAGGTGACTTCAACCCTCTCTCCTCCTTTGAGTTATTCCAAGCCTCTATCCTCCCTAAGATTTCTCCTTCTTCCTGACTTGGAAGATATCAGATATTTCGAAGGTCTCGACCTTCAATTTACTTCCTACGAGAACTGATGTATGGGTCTCAACTTCTGCTTTCCCTCCTAAGATTACGAACTTGAAACAAGTTCGCCTCTTGGACCTCATCTGCGCTTCTAAAAAGAGCTTGTCTCTTCTGAGCTTGGTCCCTAGGGAATTTTGAATTCCCACATACTCCTTGCGTTAATCTGCTCGCGTCAGATCGACGGTCCACAACCTTCCTCGATCCAACGATCCAGATCACATCGCAACTTATGGTTTTGTAATTTTAGTCATGCCAACGTGTGATTCTCCCGATGTGTGAACTCTGATCTTGCCAATCCAACGATCAAGGAGGGTCCCATTAGATCCTTGGATCTACGGTCCAAGTCACATCGCTACTTCAGGTTTCGGAGGATCCATCCCCTTCACGATGATTACCAACATTCGTCGAACTTGTGAATACTAAGGGAGTCGAGGCATTAATGCCTACACCCATTATTCAAATCTAATGGTCATGATGGACCTTGGATTCTCTTGAATGGGTCTCGTCCGTTCATCTTCCAAATGATGGGATATTCCCTTTTGACACTTGAATCTCACTATTATTCCTGAGATTTGTTGGCTCTAAAAGGATTAATATTTTTACGCTCTTTCTCTTGAACGTAATTCTTGGAAGAATTATTCCACACACCCCTTACGTTCATTACTCAAATATAGAACTTAAGATGGTCTCGGTCTCTCCCCACCTTACAGAGATTTGGTGCATACATGCATACCTCTCCTGAGCTTAATAGACTCTGTGCTCGTAGTGATTGTGGGATTCAACCTCTGCAATCAGGGAAGTACTCACTCGACTCTAGGACGGTGATGAAACTCCCTGGGGAAAGTTCTTTCGAGGAATTAAACTAGAGCATAAGGGAAAAATCAAGCAGATGTAAAATTTCTCAAGGAACGAATGCATACTCTTAACTTAATCATTCAATACATAAACCATTTATAGACACATGAATACAAGCATGTATCCATTATTTACAATTCAAATCACAAGGCACAAAAACACTTATCAGAACCATAAGGAGTGATGCGACTGCCGACAGGGATGCTCATTTCCACCCAACCATAGGCTCAATCACTCCCAATGGATTTATCACTCGCCACCCCCAAGCTTAAGCCATGATGCTTTGAGATTCAATCTCTTACTTCCATCTCAATGGAAGTTAGGGATGAAGGTTACTCTCCTTCTCCCAATACAAGAATAGATAAGGATGAAGGTTACTCTCCTTCTCCCAATAAAAGAATAGATAAGGATGAAGGTTACTCTCCTTGTCTTGGCTTTATTTCTATTCTCTGTGATCATATCTCACTTTTTCTCTTTCAATCCTTCCTCAGACCTGAGAGCTTCGGCTCTCGTCTCTAAACTCTTCCCAGGTCCTCTCTTCCCACACCACACTTCCTTTCTTGCCTTCCTCGACAAGATTGTGTGTGGCTCGAATTCCCCCATATGTGGTCAGGTCTGGAAGCCTTACAGATGGGCAGTTTTCCCCATCCCCTCATTAACTCTTGAGGAGGCCTTCCCACCTACCAACCTGATGGGAATTCATTCATGGTCAGAGGGTTGTTCTGATCTTGAGAAATTTAAATCCAGCATGGTACTGGTTCGATGGAGGTTAACGCAACCATTCTGGGTCCCCTCCACCACCTTTTCATTAGCAATCGTGGTCTCTCTTAGCACATCCCCTTCACAACAGTCATGTAATATGTATCCATTTTCTATTAAAATAACATAATTTACATTCATCAACTTTTTATTCAAAGTTCCATCAAAACAAACTTTCACACATTTGAGTTTTCCATAGTTCCCTGGCCAATATAGTTTTATTTACAAACTGGGGGAAACAGGGTGTTACACTGCCACTCCCTTTCCCTTGGGACCTTAGAAACCCTATCCTTTACCGCTACTCCATGAAATTCCTACATAATTTGCAGTATTGAGAATTTGGGAATTCTATCAATGCAACAAAAAAATGTTTGGGTCCTACTCGTATCCTTATTTTAGACCTATCTCAAAAAAATATTGGTGTCGATCTAATTGTACACACCCACCCCACTACCAAGCATCTATCTCAAGAGACCCAAGATACAATGATGATCACATTGGAATCACTCTCCAATAACGCTTTTCTTGTGGACCTACATCTCTATGGATACCACTTGAGGCATAGCTCTATCCATCAAAGTCTCATCTTTAGAAACTCTATGTGATGAGTTGCAACACTAGATATACCACAACCACTCCTATGCTCAACAAGGTCTTTATGCCATCTGCGACAAGCTATCCAACTTGGTGTCACTACTTGATCAAATGTCCAAAATGATGGTGATGCAAAATTATATCCTCTCTTAACAATCCTCAGGTAACCAATGGTTAGACCAATCGTCCCAAATAGAAGGGGATGAATCATCCAATCCCACTGGGCATCACTCCACCCCACTTGCTCGTGATTAGATGGCTCATATGTGGCACATACTTCCTGAATTCAATCTCAACAATTTTGATGGATACAAACTCATAAGATGGGTCACTTAGATGGTACATTACTTTTCCTTGCATGGACTCACAAAAGACTAATTGAAACTTCATGTGGGTGTCTTATATTTGGATCCTAAACATTGACAATGGTGACAATGGCATAAGAAATCCCATGAGGTTTATATTTCTTGGAAAAAAATTGTCTTAGACCTATATGAACACTTTGAAACATACACTCATTATTTGGGACAACTAACCAAGCTTAAACAATCAATTATATCTGCACATATCATATTTTATTTTGAGAAACTAGCCATCCAAAACAATCACATGTCCAATACTTTTTTTAAGGAATTATTTATCAGTGGTATGAAAGAAGAGATACATGCACAAGTCTTAATGGATTTTCCTACTACTTGTTTAGAAGCCTCTCAAAGATCTTGGGAATCCAAAAATATGGTGAATTCTCAAATTAAAAAGAACCCATTTATTCCACATCCCCATCCCATTATTCCTCCCTATACCAATCCATGTACGTCCTCTCCACCTCTCGAGATCCATAAGTTAATCAAAGCTAAAATTGTGGAGTGCCAACTTAAAGGTCTCTACTACAAATGTGATGAGAAATATTTTCCTGGGCATAAATGTAAGGAGAAAAATCTCTTTATGGCGATTTTAGATGGCATTTATGATGATGAAGTTGAGGATATACCTGCAGAGGCTCTTCATCCATCCATTGAAGACATTTCCCCAATCTAATCCATAGGATATCTCCTTGCATGTTTTGATTGGTATTTCTACTCCCCAAACCATTAAATTGATTGGCTACATGAAACATCGCAAAGTCATTGTCTTAATTGATAGTGGTAGCACCATAACTTCATTCATCACCATGTAGACGAAGAAACCAATTGCTACATCCATGTTGTTTGGTATGTGTTATATTCTTTGCACGAATAGTTATAGTGCCCGTGTTGCAACAGGCACATGGGGGGTTCAAAGGGGGGTAGGAGCCCCCCTATACAGGGGTTTGGGTGAAACACCCCCGAATATGTTTTTTGGTGTTTTTGAGTCCATTTTTGTGGTTTTTCGGCACATGGTTTTCACCAATGGTTTTCTAATTTTGGTTAAGGAATTAGGGTTGTTTACTAATCCGAGTCAATGGATTAGGGTTTTTGGATGCCACAAAGGAGATATGAAGAATAGAATATTAGAGGTGTGTCTCTAAACATTTTGTTATTTTTCCCAGTTTGTGTTTCCAGGGTAAAATTATGTGTGTAAACATAGTTACCAACTTAACGAGAACTCTACAATGTTCTCGTTTTTTGGGAGGTCACAGTTTTTACCTCATTTTGAAAAGTTGTACTACCAGTAACAACCCCCCTCCCTTTTTAGGTTGTTTTTTGATATTTTAAATCTTCTTATCCATAATGTATCCACATCGTTTTTTTAAATGCTTATTTTTTAATCTATTTTAAAAAATTTCAATTTTTTTTCAATGGTGTTTTTAATCATTTTTCCATGCTTCTTTTAATGTTAAAAATGTTGTATATCATTTATTTTTTGAAATTAAGATATTTCATATAATTATGTCTCCTTAATTAATTTATGGTTTCATATTTTTTAAATATAGTGGAAAATATCATTTTTAACGCATTTTTTACCTTTTCTTTGATACATTTAAAATAATTGTAGTTGAATAACACTATTTTTAAATATTTAGCAAAAAAATATAATTCATTTTTTTTGATAAATTAAAAACTAAAAATACTAAGAAAAAGAAAAGAATTGATATTAAAAAAAATAAATTAAAAAGGAAATATATATATATATATATATATATATATATATAACTAACCAAATTAAAAAACCTAAAATAAAAAATTTAATACAAAATATTAAAAAAAAAAACACTTAAAAAAACTAAAAATTATAACTAAAAAATTAAAATTTATTTAAAAAAAATTAAAAAAATAAAATTGAAATACAATTTTATTTTTATTTTTTTAAATTAAAAACCACACACACATATATATAATGGGCGGGGGTGATGTCAGGCATTTCCCTAGCCCTTGCCCGGGCCCGCAGCCCTCTAGTCGATGCGTCGACTGTCTAACAGTTGGAGGGCCACACGGGCAATGTCTGTTAGATGTCTGCCAACCTAAGGGCCGGAGGGGCGATGTAGGGCATCCCCCCGCGGGCCAAACCCAGGTCCCGTGCTTGCCACTATATATGTATAATTTTTATTTTTTTTAAATGTTTTTTAATATAAAGTTTTAGCTTAGGGATTCAAGGGATTTTTTTATTATTCTTTTTTTTAAATATATTTTTTAAATTATTGTTTTTTTGGGGAATTTTAATTTTTTTTACTTTTTTTTTTCTACCTTTTTTTAAATGTTTTTTTTAATATATATATATTTTTAAATGTGTTTTTTTCTTCATTTAAAAAAATATGTGAAGATTTTCTCCTCTCTTTATTTATTTTTTAATGTAAATTAAAAAAAAAAGTTAGTAAATAAATTTTCAAATGACCATTAATGATCCAATTTTGGGTTTTTTATTTGCATAGGGATTTGTTGTCAAGGCCATAGTTTCAATTAGGTCGTAATTAGCTATAATTTTAATGTTTAGAAAAAATAATTTTCTTTAGGTAGGGTCACTTTTTTATTTAGGTGTTGATTTTAAGGTTTTTTTGAGAAACTGTTTCAATTTTTTTGGCCATGCTTGAAAAGCATCGTAATTTTGACCTGGTTAGAAAAAATGGTGCTGCTGGTAGCACCACTTTTTTATTTGGGGGTTGATTTTAAGGTTTTCTTGAGCAACTATTTGATTTTTTAAGGCGTGCTTGAAAAAAATTGTAATTTTGACCCGGTTAGAAAAAATAGTGCTACCAGTAGCACCACTTTTTGATTTGGGGTTGATTTTCATGTTTTTTATGCAAAAATATGGGTTTTAAGGGCTAGAGTTTTTGTTTTGAGGTTGCAGTTCTCGTTAAGTCGATAACTGTGTTTGTAATGTGTGTGTGTGTGTGTGTGTGTGTGTGTGTGTGTCTTTTTTATTTTATTAAGAATTTATTTGTAGTAATTAATTGTACAAGGTTAAATTCTACACATGTTATGAACAACTTCTAAATCATGATTGTTGATGGAGGTTCTATGAAATTTGGTGGTTGTTGTGAAAATGTGAAACTTAAAATGGGTAATTATTCTTGAAACCACACATGTTTTCTGTTGAAATGGGTGGCTGAGGAATTTTCTTGGGTTCTTAATAGTTATAGACATTATACATGAGGGGAAAAACTACACTTTTAAAGGAACTTCATTTGCCCCTTCTGAGATCATCAACTCCCACCATATGGAAAATATTCTTAAAAAGGGGGATTTAGGCTTTATGACTCAATTCCATGCCATTTAATCCTTTGAGACACCTTCTCAACCCATTCATATTGAAATGCAATTAGCCTAAGACAAACATCAACCCATCTATGAATCTACCCAAGGAATACCACCCTCACATGGTGAGCATGACCATTCTATTCCTCTCATACTAGGTATCATCCCACCCAATGTATGGATGTATAACCATCCAATTTCCCCAAAAAATGAAATAGAAAAGATAGTCCAAGAGTTGCTCATTGTTGACATCATTCACCCTCATACTAGCCCTTATTCATCACCGATCATCATGGTCCTCAAGAAATAATGCATTTGGTGCATGTGTCATAACTTCTAAGTTCTGAACAATATGATAGTCAAGGATAAAAATTTCCCATTCCAGTTATTGATGACCTTTTGGATGAACTTAAGGGTGCTCAATTCTTCACCAAACTCGATCTGCACTCGATCTATCATCGAATTCACATGAAAGAAGCACATATTCCTAAAACTTATTTTCACTCTCATGAATGCCATTATGAGTTCTTCGTGATTCCCATTGGCCTTTGCAATGCAACTTCCACCTTCAAGAGCCTCATGAAAAAACTATTTAAATCATTTTTGCATCATTTTTTCCTTGTCTTTTTTTATGACATCTTGATCTATAGTAAAACTTGGCAATCCCATGTCACCTATGTGGATGAGGTTTTACAACTACTTGTTGATCATCAACTCTTTCTTAAGAAATACAAATTTGCATTAGATGTCTTTGAAGTCAAATATTTGGGCCATATTGGTAGTCATGATAGTTTATGTGTGGATCCAAAGAAAATTGAAGCAATGAAGGATTGGACCTCGCCCCAAAAATCTTACAAGTTTAAGAGGTTTTCTTGGTCTCACCAGTTAATACAGGAAGTTCATTATGATCTATGTAAGGTTTTAGCTCCCATCACAACCTTGCTAACAAAAATGATTTCAATTGGAATGACACCACAAAATGTGTTGAGAAGAGTAACTAAGAAGGTCTTCTTCCATGTGGTGGCATCTTAACATGGAGGGGGACAATGAAACCAACCAAGTTTATGGGTTAAATTTTTTTCCTAAGTCCATCTTAGAAAAAGTACATTAAATGTGTTATATTTTAATGTTGACTTAATGAGTACTTTTTCTAAAGTTAAAAGTGAAAATAATTTAAGTGATGGTATTTTAATCTTGGTCATCCATCTCATTGAGAGAGTGAGGGTTGATATCAACCCTTGATTTTTTTGGAGATAGTATTTTTTATTTCTCATTGAGATAAAATAAATCAACTTGGTGGCTGGGGCATATTATTCATTGAGAGAGGGAGAATTTCTACTAGAGGAAGAAATTTGCTTGAGGGTTTGTTGGAGGAAAAGTGCAGAGAAGACATATGAGACATTTTGCAGGTGGATCGATTAGCTTTCCTTGACATTTGCAGAGGAAGTACTTCAGATCTGAGTGAGGGAAGTATAAGTGATGCAGAGGGTCGTACGCACTACGCAGAGGCCGTATTTTTTCTGGGTATTTTGTGTCACTAAGGTCGATTTGATTGGGATATGGTCCTACATATTTTCAAGGAGAGATTGTTGTGGTTTCTCTCATCTTATTGGCTGGATAAATTTGTCTTGTTAGAGATCTCTATATTTTCTGTTGCACAATAAAAATCCATAAACCGGAGAAATGGTTTTCCCACATTGGGTTTTTCCAGGGGTTATTTTACCCAAAAATATTTGTCTCTCATGTGATGTGATTGGTGTTATCTTCTTCATTGTAGATCAGATTTATTATTGATGTTCATTGTTTAGTTTTGTGAAGAAACCTGGCTATAACCTAAGAAAGAAAATTTCAGAAAATTATTTAATGTGCTAAGTAAATTTCTGAGTGATAAATTGTGAATATTTTTAGTTCATCTTGTTGGGTTTTAGTGGATTCACAAAATGGGCCTTCCAGGGCTTGAAGAATTCTATGTCCACAACCCTAGTAATATATTTTCCCAACTTCACTAAAACCTTTGTCTTGGAATGTGATTCCTCATATAAAGGCATCAAAGCAATACTCATGTAAGAGGGATGACCATTGGACTTTACCAACAAATAAATCTATGAGAGGTAGTTGAGAAAATCCACTTATTTGAAGGAGATGATGAATATATTACATGTTATGGATATATGGAATCCATACTTGGGAAATGCTTCTAATTTAAAACCAACCATCGTAGCCTAAAATACTTCCTGGAGAAAATGATTTCTTCCCTTGAGAAACAAAAATAGATCACCAAAATGTTAGGCCATGGATATGAGATAATTTATAAGAAGGGCAAGGAGAATGTGGTAATAGATGCTCTCTCTTAGGAATATGAAGAGAAAGGGTTCCTCTTTTCACTCTCTTTCGTAATAGAAAAATGGTTGAATGATGTCTACAAATAATGGCTAACAGATCATAGGATCACTAGCCTAATCCAACAACTTCAAATTGAACCCATGCATATCATGGTTACACTTGAAAAATAAATAGCTTCATGGTAAAGGATGTCTTTATTTGACCAAGAAATCAACATTTAAATCATGGGTGTTATTTGAACTGCATTCCTCTCCCACAATAGGTCATTCCTATATTTATAAAAGATATGGAAGGTTCAAATGTCCATTCTAAGAAGGAATGGAAAAGAACATCTACAACTTTGTGGTAGAGTATGACATTTTCCAATGACACAAGGGAGATATAGTGAAACCTCCATGTGAACTCCAACCTTTACCCATGTCCCCAGTTGTATGGACTGACATTTCTATGGAATTCAATGTGGGGTTACCAAAATATGGCAATAATCAGTAATTGTGGTTGTGTTTGATCATATTTCCAAATATGATCATTTTTGTGATATCCAATACCCCTTTAAGGCCTCTAGGATTACTCAAGAATTCCTGGATAATATATTTGAACTTCATGGAATGAAACCCTCGTTTGTGACGGATCGTGACCCCACCTTCACTAGCAATTTTTGGCAAGACTTGTTTCATCTCCATGGCACTCAATTGAATAGAAACACCACATATCACCCCCAAACTAATAGTTACATTGAAGTTATCAATAAGTGCTTGGAATCATACTTGAGGTACTTTAATTCATAGAGACAATACCAATGATTCCAGTGGCTCCTTCTACTAGAATGGTGGTATAATACAACTTATCATGGTTCCAATTGAATGAATCCATTTGATTTTGTCTGTGGAAAAAATCCCCCATTAGTCCTATCCTAATTAAAAGGAGTCTCTAAGGTGCAGGAGGTAAAAAAACCATCATAACTTGAGATGAAATTCTCCACACTCTTAAGGATAATATGGTCATGGCTCAAAACTAGATGAAGCAACATGTTGATAAACATTATACAAATGCCATTTTAACCAAGGAGATTAGGTGTTCCTCTATCTAAAACCTTATAAGCAGACCTCACTTAAATAAAATCACCACTAGAAGCTTTCTCCCAAGTTTTGTGGACCCTACAAGGTCATGAAATGTATTTGGCAAGTGGATTACAAATTGGACCTTCCCAGCCATTCTAAAATTCATCCAATCTTTCATGTCTCATGCTTAAAGAAAGTGGCCAACTCTAATTCCCATATTCAAACTTGCCTTATAGAATTGGATGAAGAAGGTTCCATTTGGTTACATCTAGAGGTCATCCTTGAAAAAAGAGGGAGGTGTCTCCACTAGCGCATTATACAAGAGGCATTGATACAATGGAAGGATACACAACTCAAGGATGGAACATTGGAACTAGTAGAGATCCTTCAACAATTCCCTCATCTACAGCCTTGAGGACAATGTTTATTTATAAGTGGGAGGGCATGTTAGGGTCCTAACCTAACCCCTTAAGTAGATATATAGGTTACTATGTATTGATTCCATCTATATTAAATAAGGCCCATATAGTAGATATAGTATTAAAGCAATAATTATAAGTAGGCTTACTAGAAGGTTATGCCTATTGGAAAGTTCCTTCACTAGAAATTTCCTAGGATGTTATATAGAAAATATATAATGAAGTATATGTATTGTGATGCATATTGTAATCATATATTTTCTCATCTAGAGTTTCCCCCCTCGAAAATGCAAGTGAACATTTATTTCATCAATAAAGGTTACATTTCTATATGTGGTATTTTGGTTCTTCTACAATTGCCTATTGTTGTTATGATCTATCATTTTTTATCTAAATATTGGTATTTACTATCATGTCTGCTATGGATATTGTATTTTTATAATAAAGAACACTGTATCCTCTCTCTAAGGTCCCCATTAAAGGTGATTTTCTTTCCTTCTATGATCTCCTTCTTTTCCAAGGACTTAGCCAATGAAATATAAGATTTCCTTCCAACATTAGAAGACAATCCTTTATCCATAGCCAAACCTCCTTCCAACCCTCCTAGTTCCTCCTCCTCCTCTTTTTATATCTCAAGATATTGGAAGATTTCAATTGGGTTATAAGACTCTTCTTCTTATAATCCTTATTAGGAAAAGATCCCAAGTCCTCACCATCCTCATGCAAATCATTCTTCAACTCTATTCCAGAGTCTCCTTAACTAATATCTATAGAAATATCATTTTCAAAAGAGGAATAATCATCCAAACTATGAGTAGCCCATATGATATGTAAAGGATCCTCCTCCTCTGCTTGGTCCTCGACGCTAAAACTCCCATCAGGGCTAACTATGGGCTCAAGTAGATCTACTATAGTGTTTTATTTAATACTTGATGGTACCTCTTTAGTAGAAGGAAACAAGTATCCATAATTCACTGCAAGAGCATATACATGAAGGTCCAATAAGACCATACCCTTTGCAGGAGAAGTCAAAACCAGTGCAATGGGATCAAACTTATTTGAATCTTTCCCAAGGATGATTCCCACACCAACAACCCTTTCATTAAGGTAGGCGTAATCCTTCCTGTTTCCATTGTAATTAATTTTGAGAGCAACTACCATAGACCCGATTGTCTAAGAGAAACTAACAATACAAAAAATGACTGGGCTAGACTCTAATTACGTGGAAACCTCGTAATTGGTTGGTTATCGTCAATATCACATGTGATTTGGTTGTTCATGTTTATTTCCTCATCAATATCCTCCACTCAATGAAAATGCCTAGGTAGGATTCCACTTGATGGTCCTCTAAAGTGGTTGATTCCACCTTTGTTATTTCCTCCATTATGATCTCTATATTTTGTTGGAGTGTCTGAATCTATGCAGGTTGGTCTTCATCATGAAGTCGGCATTGAGCCTCTAGCCTTGGTCCTACCTCTCCAAGGGTGGGCCGACTAGGTACAGTTGTAGGCACTTGTGATATTGGTGTCCTCCCCCCCCACATGTGCATACAATCCAAACCAAACCAAGTATTAGTAATAAGATTACATCGAAATCCAAAAACGTTTGAAATAAAAGTTAAAAAAAAAAAAAAAATACACTCATGAAAGGAAATCCACATTGTCTTAGGTGGAAGTGGTATTCTTAGGTATTTCATAAAATCCATACCCTCATAGGGGTACTCCAAGGTAGAATCAATATGATTTCGCCACATTTCAAAAAAATGGTTGGTGAATTCCCCACCTAACTCACCTCCACCAAGGTGTAGCATCAAATCACCCCACAACACCATCTGTAGCTCTTGGGTTCCTCCTACCCTCACCAACACATGAGGGTGCATCAATGGTACTCTCTCAAAGAAGAGAAAGTTGATAAAGTGCACAAAAGTGAATTGGCCATGGTCATGTCATGAACACTTCCTTAGCTAGGACTGCACCTATTGAAGTACCATCGATGCCCAATTGAATACCTCTCCTTCCATTCACCTCTATCTCAATGAAAGAACTCGCTATATATGTGTAGGGTAGAAAAATATCCACCCATCCTTAGTATGCAATGCACAATTCATCACCCACCTACTACTACAATCCCATTTATAGGGAAATTTCACTCTACCTTATCAATTCTAGGCTAGCAGACTCAATCCATAATACTCCCTAGGGGCTGACACCCTCGAAGAGTCATCATTGGGTTCACTGCCTCCCCTCACACTAAAATTAAAGTTAAGAAGTAAATGTCTTGAAGCAATAGTTACAAACACTACTCTTCAACATTAAAGTATTCATCAAAGTTTTGCATCCCCAAGATGTGTTCTATGAGCTTGGGACATATGAAGATCAAGGGGATCTAGAAGAATTTTAGTAGGCCATATCCTCACAAGGTATCAACTGCATTTATGTTCCCCTCAATAAATTTTCATAACCCCTCATTCTTTCTCTCTTACCACTCATATTCTATATTTTGTGCAACTTACAAAAACCAAAGCCATGAATACTGCATGAGATTTTAGATCTTCCTTCACACCCATTCTACAACCTCTTGCATACATCACTTGCATAATTAACACTAGTGCATAGGATGTCCATTTATCTCCCAATGTTTGGTGATAGTTTTGTAAAAATATTCAAATTTCTAAGGATTTTATATAGTTTCTATAAAATTTTGGCGATTTTTAAGGTAAAATAATTTTATTATATGGAATTTGGGTGAATCGTTTTTAGAAAAAAAATGAAAATTTGAGAATCTTATTTTGGGAAAACCATGGAAAATTATCCCATTGGATAAATTTAGCCCCTAAAATCATCTATGTTGATAATTGGTCCAAGTTTTCTTCTATTCATTATGGGAGCATAACTTGTCCATTTTTAATACTATTTGCACCATCGAATTCAATATTTTGCGCACTCTCATGTTGTTGGTTTTGTTTTTTGTGTACAATACTTTTCCAAGAAGTCATTTTCTACCCTATTTTATCATCATCATTATTCTTCCATAGGTATAACTCATTATGCCAACATACAGGCCTATTGTCTCCCTCTGATATATTACATTTTTTCCTATTTCTACCTTTTGAATTTCCCATAGTTTCCACTATGTTTTGGTGAATGACTCATTCCCTCTAAGTAGTTTTTGGTACTTTTCAAATAATAATGATCATCCTTACATGGATTTACATGGATTTACATGGATTTCCCTAGTTTAGCACACTTTTTATTGTGGCACCCATTCCACTTTTCCCAATAGGATATAGAATCTTCATAGTCTATGCTTGTATAAATGAGCCTTATGCTTTGTTATTCTAATTTGCTAGCCTTTACCCAACATGACTAAGAAGTAGTTACATTTTGGTTTATTGCCTTTATTTGACCGTATGTTGATGAACCATTGTTTCACCACAATTGCATTGTTAAAATATGTGTTCACAGTCAACCACCCTTATTCATTCCTTCTAGGAGATGCACCTTGGGAACATCCTTGATCATTACCCATTTATCATCATATTCCCTCCTAATAGTTTGGAACTATTTGGTCACAATTATTACTGATCTCCTTGTTAAAACCCATCATGCGCTCATCACATTGAGTTTCATCCTAGTGCTTTCATATGTCTATGTTGTTTTAACCTTGAGTTCATTTATGGGTAATCATTATTCCCTTTTTCCAATGGATCTTCTCATATCAACATCAACACAATTTCTCTAGGAGTTTGATTTAGAGGCTTGAGTACATTGGAGACCTTCTTCATCATTGGTGGTCCTCCTCATATGCAACAAGGATTTTCATCAATGATTCTTGATTGCATAGTTTCTTATGGTGTTCAACATTAACACACTCAACCATGTTGTGTTGGATCGTGTCTAGTAGATATTTTTACTATTGATTTTTTATCGAATGGTTTCTCCCATGCTCGACATCAACTCATTATTTCATTCAAGAGATTTATACATCAAAATGATTACATTTAATATCTAGTTGAAGACAATGAAACATGGACAGATATATTTCATCCATTTTGTGAGCCATCATTATGGGCTTACCATTAATGAGCTACTCGCTTGTTCCGAGACATCTTTCAATGTGCTTCTTTTGTAGTAGTTTTGTGCCCTATCTAGTGTTAAACACATTCATGACCCATTTTAGCCATAAGAAACATTCATATTATATGTATTATGATTTGACATTAAATGTATCATGTAACACACTTTGGCATTTCATATTGTACTTGAATTTATTATTAAACAAGCATGGTTATACTCGCCATGTTGAAAATATTAGCAAACATGTTTACCTCACCATTGTTGTCTTGTAGGTCACCTTATCTCTCTCTACAAGATTGGATTCACTTCAATGAGGTTCACACAGATGAGGGGGCATTTGTTATCACATCATTTTCATTTTCTTGCATAATTGAAAGAGTTTTCACCAAAAACATTAGTTATGACCACTTACCAACACAATGAAGTAAAGAAGCACTAAAACATAAGAAACACCTCAGTTAGTGATGGAGAATCAAAGTCAAATAATGTAGTTGACCAAACTTATGGTTTTATGACACATCAATTATAGATGTCATGTAGGCTACATGAATAACCCTTAGATACTTGCAAAATTGTCTTGTATGGTATTAGTGCATCAAATTACATGATCTAACTATTTTTCATGCACACTTAAAGTTGGGAAAATCTCAAAAGATTGTGTTATATGCTAGTTATGATAGTGTTGGATTTATCAAGGAAATTTCATATTCTAACTTGGGAAACATCTTTGCTTCATGTTCACGGAATTCTCCAAAGAAAAAATACAAGGGTTCTCATGAGTTAAGGGAGCTCGATGACTGTAAGGTTATGTTGCACAATTGTAATTGCAGACTCAATCATTATTTCTATCTATTCATTTATACTCGTTGGTATTGGTGTTGAAGAAATATTCCTTCTCTAAGGACTGGGGTTTCTTCTATATACTGCTACATTTCAAAGAGAGAAAGCCTAAAAGAGGACAAGACCCTCTGGAAGAGAGGACTTGAAAGTCCTCTCCGTGGCTCCTCCTAGGTGACAATATTCTTTATGTAATTATCTTCTCCATTTTCCTTATGAATAGAAAGTTCTGGGTTCTTTTGAACCAAATTAAAATATGAATTTCAATGGTTATTATATCTCACTCATATTGTGAAGAGTTTGTAGTGTTGTTTTCTTGTTTGTTGTTGAGTGTAGGATCATAACCTAAGCTCTAATGCATGGATCTAGCTTCTCTTGTTCTACAATAATCAATCGGTTCATAATGAAGCAACTTCCAAAGGTTTATTTCACTTATTCTAAATAATTCCTTTTATTTGCACATTAAGGGAATGAAATAGTGATACTTTAATAAATCAAACTTGTACCCCTTTACTTTTGTCTGCACCATCAACTCAAACATTTTGGTTGAGCTTATTTGGTACACACTAACACTAAATAACCCATAATAGAATTATCCTAAAAGGTCTTTCAGGTTCCTAGTAAAAAATGTAAGGTCAAGTTGACTTTCCCACCCAATTTCAAATTATCAACTTAGTCTTTTTCTTATTTCTCTTTTTCAAGTCAATTTTTCTCTTCCTCTTTCCTCCTTTTGTTAAATTCCTCTTCTAGAGTTTTCCAAATTATTTCTTCCTCGTCTCTTTTCTATCCTCCTATCTCTTATTTTGTTATTCCTCTTCTAGATTTCTCTATTTTTCCTTTTATTTATCCTAAGGGATTCTTCCTCTTGTTTTCCTTTTTCTGTATTCTCTTCTTATTTTCTAAGTTTTTCATCTTCCCATATTTTTTTTAATTTATCTTTATTATTATTTTTTAAATAAAAAAGGGGGTAATTTCTATTACTTTGTTGTTACTATACAAAAAAGACACATGTCATCATCTTGCCACATGTTCTGCCAAATTAGTGGAAACCGAAATAGGTGGTCGCATGTTATACTTTTAGGTAAAAAAGCCATCCGCCACTTGCCCTGCCAATTGGAAACTAGAGCAGGTGGCTGATGTTTGTCCTTAAAATTTTGTCTTAGGAAGATAAAACAAACTAACAACTGTTGGAAAAAGAAAACTAGATAGGAATTCTGTAGAGTCCTAGTACAGAAAACTGGACAAGAATTATGCAGAGTACCAGTATCAAAGAACAAGAAACTAATCATTAGAAAATGGGGGTTTGTCGTCTGAAGCTCCAGGGAGAGTGTCATCACTAAGTTGTAGCACGAAGGGCTGCACACAGGTAGGACAGCGTTGCTTGCCCGGTGTATTCGAGAATGCATCGAAGAACATGTCAATCCGCTTGCTAATGAGGGTGTCCCGATGAAGTTGGTCTGCCATGTGGCTCCTAAGATCGAAGATGAGATCCAACTGCTCTGTGCTGAAGAGAGTAGGGGGAGCTAGGTTGAACTCTGGAATTGCATTTAGCGGTGGAGGTGCCAATATGGGGTGGTTCTCCTACATAGTGTTGGTGGCTCCTTCCTTGACCACCTCAGCCTCTTCTTCAGCTTTGTTGATGTTGTCATGGAGTGAAACACTTGGATCCTTATGGAGGAATTCCTCTGGGAATTCCTCCTCGACTATGCATGTGGCGCCTTCCATGGCAGCCTAGGTGCTTGTGTTGGCTTTCTGATGCTGGGAAACTATAAATTGTTCGGGACCGTGAAGAGGAGGGATTCCGATGGAACCTGGATGGGTTCCTCCGGAAACACCTCCTTGATGTAGGCCATTGGTGGAGTTAGTGGCTTCTTTGTGCGCTAAGTTTGGAAATGGACAGGGCCCTTTCCATCTGTCAGGCAGCATAGATGTACTAGGTAGGTTCACGCCTTGACTTAACTCTCTCTCTCGGCATGGCTGAGCCAGGAGGGCTTAAAATCCTCTGAATTACTGCCAGGAGAACCCACTGCACAATAGTCCAGTTCTCAGAGCGAGCAAGGTGGCGGAGCTCGAAGGTGAAATAATGCCAGTCAGGGTCAGGCAGGAGAGATAACCCCGGGGTGGACATGACCATTGTACTCACCCGTCTCCTATAATTAATCCTCAGAACCGCCATTAACCAGACTCGAGGGAGCTGTCCTCCCTTCCTCTGTAGATATTTAAGGTCGCCCTCCATTCAAGATTGAGGTGAAGGGAGACGACTGACCATATTTATGGTTGGATTCCTAGGAGGGCTATGTGGCCTCCATTCACTATGTGGCACCCCATCCAGGACTTTATCAATTTTCTTGTTACATCCATGATTTTCCTTTTTTTTTTGCCATTATGTCAATATTTTTCTCCATTTTATTTGTCTTTCTTACTCATTTTCATGATTTTCGAACCAAATTTAATTTTCCCTTTTCAATGCATATTCAAATCTAACTTCACTATCTACCATTTTTAATCCTTTCCTCCTTTTTTTTTTCTTTTCGTTCTTTATTTTCTTGCTATTTTATTTTTTATTTTTCTTGTACTTCTACTTTTTCGTCTCACATTTTTTTAAAATTCTATTAAACCATTTAAAATTATAATTATTATTATTTTTTTTAATTCTATTTAACAGTTTGAAATTATTATTTTTCCACTCTAGGTTAACTTAAATGAGATGATAATAAATTATTGTTCTTCCTGGTAGCACGACTCTATGTTCCTTCCTCCTCATCTCCAGAAGATATCAATGAGTATGGATTTTTTCTTTCAAAATATTTATTATTAATGAGATGATAATAAATTATTGTTCTTCCTGGTAGCACGACTCTATGTTCCTTCCTCCTCATCTCAAGAAGATATCAATGAGTATGGATTTTTTCTTTCAAAATATTTATTATTAAAATCTCCCCCAATGTTCATCTTCCGCTTGCCTTTTCTTTTTCTTCTATTGAACATAAATATCAACCTTTTACTTTTGGTGTTTTAGTTAATGGTAAAGGAACCTTTATACTTGATGTTAAAGGTATAAATTCTTTCACCAAAGTGGGAGTTATGAGTGTATCTTTAGTGCATTTATACTACACTTTACACTTTGGAGTTATGAGTGTATCTTTAGTGCTTTTATACTACACTTTACACTTTGGAGTTATGAGTGTATCTTTAGTGCATTTATATTATACTATGCACTTTGGGAAAAAAAATATTTTAATATTTAAATTGTCACATTTAATTAATAATATTGTTTTTTCTAAATAATATTTTTTTTAAATCTCCATATTGTTTTTGAAGAGAAAGTATTTTAGTATTTAAATTACCATTTTAAAATGTCCATTAGTTAGTTTTAGAACTTTGATTTTTGTATTAAGAGCCTTATATATAATCCTTAATTAATGGTCAAGTAGTTATGAATTAATATGGTTATTTTAATTTTTCAAAATATTTTTTTCTTTATAATTCTACAAGTTTATGATTGTATTAAAGTGGTTTCATTAATTTTATAAAGAAATATATATTAGTAGTTATGGATTAATATGGTTATTTTAGTTTCTCAATAATTTGAAATAAATTTTTCTTTATGATTCTATAAGTTTATGATTGCATAGAAGTGGTCTCATCAACTTTACAAAAAAAAAGTGTATATTAGATATAAACTTAAAAACATTTAAAAATAAATAATAATGTTATTATTTTAAAAATTATTGTTCACATAACACATTTTGTATTAACGATTTTTAAAATTATTGTTCACATAACACATTTTGTATTAACGATTTTTAAAATTATTGTTCACATAACACATTTTGTATTAACGAGTAAATGAAAAAAATCAACAATGTCATTATCACATCACATGGAGAGAATTCATTGAAATGCATACCCATCTCTCGAAAATGAATGGGTGTTTACCTTTTGGAGAATATTGAATGCATCAATAGTAGTTTTCAGATTTGTATCACCTTTTGCCTTATCTTTTCAAGTGATAAATGTTTTTATTTGCATGTTTTTATTTTTTACTTTGTTAATTATTTAAGATAAATGTAGATTTATTTTATTTTATTTTTTAATTAAATTTTCTAAATAGTATTTTTTGTTTTAAATAAAAAAGGGGCGATTTCTATTAAAACTTGTCAGATATAAAAAATCACATGTTTATAGTTTGCCAATTGTTTTGTCAAGTTAGCGGAAACCAGGATAGATGGCAGACTGTGATGTCCAAATCAAAAATAGGCAGTCTGTCATCTGCCCTGCCAAAAGGAAACCAGGGCAGGTGGCTGACTGAAGTCTTTACACCATTTTTCAAAAGTAGAACTGGAATAAAACTAAACTGGAAGTAAAACTGGACATTGAATTGGAAATTAAACAAGCATCTAAGAAGGAAATTAGAAACCGGAACCAGATTAAGCTCCAATCCATGGAATTACCCTTTAGCATCGGTTGTAGCACTGTTGGGATCGTCGTTGTGAGGCCCATTCCGAGTCTGTAGCACAAAAGGCCTTGCACACGTTAGGAATTTTTTCCGAGCTGGTGAATTTGAATATGCCTTATATAACATGTCGATGTGTTGGTGCATGAGTATGTCGCGGTGGATCTGATCCCCCATCTGGCTGCGAAGCTCGAACACTAGCGCCAGTTGTTCTGGGTGGAAGAAGGGCGGGGGGTCTTTCCATGGTTCCAGGATGATCGTGATAGGTGGTGGCACTAGGACTAGGCCACCCTCCATCGTCATACCATTGACATACCACCGACAACCTCTCATGTAGCCTCCTGTGCGCAATCCTTGTCTTTTGTTGTCCCAAAATTCTCCTCCATCTCGAGCTCTTCATCCTCCTCTGTTGCGTTTGATATTTTGAAGTCACCTGGAAGCGTGGCATCCTGGGAGTCAAGGTGGAGGAATTCCTTCGGGTAATCCTCCTCCATTATACAAGTGTAAGCGTCCTTTGCCTCCCGCGTAGGCATTTTTGTGTCTGGTGCAGTAGCTTCCGCCGAAAAATGGCTTGGGGGATGCCAATTATCCGGCACAGTGAAGAGGAGAGATTCCAGAGGGAACTGTAAAGGTTCCTCCGGGATCACTTCCTCCACATAAGCCATTGGAGGCGTCCTAACCTTCTCTCTACTGAGTGTGTTCTGAGTGCGCTGGGTGTGGGCTATGGAGAGTGCCCGCTCTAACTGTTGCCTCCTCCTTTGTCTGCGATGAAGCTATGCCAGGCAGGGTTGCACGCGCGACCTACTTGTTTCCCTCGACATAGAGGAGATGATGCATAACGTTATCGTGTAGGAAGTCCTCTGTTGGTTGCACCAAAATTCAAATTTGTTGGCCTGGTGTAGGGCTAAGGTGAAATGGGTTGAATTTTTGCCTTGCCGGATAAGAGTGTAGAGGAGCGACATGACTACTGCCACTAACGTCTCCCATCCACTGAATCCCATGGTCATCATTCTTCTCACGCAAGGGAGGAGTCCTTCACCTCTTGACGGGCAGTAATGGTGAGCTCCCATTTAATGGTGAGGGGAGGGGAGCCAACCTGCCATATTTATGTTTGGGCTCTGGCCTATGTTACATGGCCGCTTTGTGTTGTGTGGCACCCCATCCAAGGTTGGATAATCATTCTTGGCCAAGTCCAAGCATCGGTCTGAGAGTTCAAATTGGGTCGAGTTTTGGGCAGTCCAGTGGATCAACTCTGTCATGGAAGCCACTCCTTCATTTTCCAGGAAGTCAACTACTTTGTTTGCCTCCCTTTTCACATGTGAGGAGATGATGGTGAGACTGGGTTGTAAGAGGGATCCAAAATCCTCCAAGAGTCCAGAAAGTCTCCAACTGGGGGAGACTTCCATAGGGTGCTCTCCATGAAGAATTTTGGTTATGAGCTGAATGATGATATGGGAATCCCCCTCCTTAATGATTTTGTTAAGTTGGTGGTCTGTTGTTATCTTGATTCCTCTTAGGAGGCTCTAGATCTCAACAATGTTGTTTATGTTGAAACCCAGATAGCCCGTTGCGAAGTAGAGGATTTCTCCGTCTGAGTTCCTGAGGATCGCCCCAAATCCAGCCAGGCCCAGATTTCCTTTTGATGCGCCATCAAAATTTATTTTGATGAATCCTATTGGTGGGGGGGGACTAGGTGCTTGGGCTGCTAGTTGACTGGTTGGCCACTGGGGTCTGAGTTGTGTCAGCCAGATTGAGTTGTTAGTTTTGAAGGATACGCCTTTCGCCCATACTTCACTTTAAGTCCTCATGGGACCATTTCCCGCTTTTAATTGTTTCCTGGATCAAATTCATGATTCTTTTCCAAGTTAAGGTGGGGGGGGAGCACTCGATCAGAAGATTCTTTTTTTTCTTTCCTTCCAGATTTTCCATAGAATGAAGCTCGATAGGAGCTGCCAGATGCCATCAAGAATTGGGTTCTGATAGGAGATTGAGTCCCAGTTTTCTATAGTACAGATGATGGTGTTCCTGTTTTTGTTGGAGCGACGCATTATTTGAGTCCCCAAATCCCAAATTTTCTCACTGTAGTGGCATTGGTTGAAAAGGTGCTCCATCGTTTCTTCCTGTTGTTGATAGAGGGTGCAGATGGAGGGACTTATGAAACCTCATTTTTTGAGATTGTCCCAGGTGAGGATGCGGTTTTGGATTGTGAGCCATAGGAAGATGGACACTTTAGGTCAGAGTTTTGAGTTCCATATCTTACCCCATATGCTCTCCTTGGCCTGATCCTGATAATTCCTCTGCAAGTAGTAAGCTTCTTTGACCGAAAAAAAAATTGGTTGTGGAGTGCCCCCATCTGAGAATGTCTGGGCCTTCCCTGATGGATATTTTTCATTGTTTTGCGCAATCTCTCCAAGCATGTAGGTCCATTTATCTTGGGAGGTGAAGTTCTTGCGGTTCATTTTTCCAAGTGTGCCATGGTCGGTTCCTATCAAACGTTCTCCAAAGATCCTTTACCCATCTAAATTTTTCAGGTTGTAGTGATTGACATAGGGGGGTGAGTTATTCAAGAGTGGATAAAGGTGGTTGTTGTTGCCAAGAGTCTTTCTAGAACAGTGCATGCTCCCCATCTATGATCTCCCAGAAATCATGCTTCTGTATTAGTTGTATGTTAAGCCAAGTCGTGTTCCATATATTAGATCCCTAGATCTGATCGTTGAATCTGATTAGTTGCTTGTCTTGTGTGGCAGGTGCATATTTCGTTTTCCAGATTTGTGCGCAGAGTTCTGTGGGGTGCTTGAGCCATCTCCGCCAAAAAAATTCCCCCATAACTTGATTCAGTTTCCCTAGGTCCCTAAGCCCTAGTCCACCCAAATATTTAGGTTTGCATATCTTGTCCCAGTCAACTAGAGCCCACTTCTTATTAGGGTGGTACCCATGCCATAAAGAGTTGCGTTGAATGTTCCTGATGGCTCGGATGACAGACTGTGGTGTTGCTAAGGCAGTGAAAAGATAGGTTGGCAAGGCTTGAAGAACAAACTTTAGGAGAACCAACCTTGTTGCGATATTGAGAGGTTTGAAGGTCCAGTTGTCGAGTCTATTGGAGATAGAGAGTAGCATATTGTCCCAGAAGATGTTGCACATGGGATCTCCTGTGAGAAGGATTCCTAGATAAAAGGATGGAAGGGAGCTCTTGGGAATACCCAGGAGGTGAGAGATATGGTTTTGGATGGCCACCAAGGTATTGAAAAAGTAGAGCTTAGATTTTTCAAGGTTTAGGGCCATCCTCGAAGCATCAGCAAAATCAGTGAGGATAGAATTGAGTTTAATGGCTTCTCGAGCTGTCGGAGTGTTCAGGAGGAGGGTGTCATTGAAAAACTGGCTGTGCAAAGGGGTTGGCTTAATATTTTGCAAAGGAAGGCCTTTAAGGGAGCCTTCCAAAACAGAGGCTTTAAGGTAGCGTCCCAGTCCTTCCGCCATTAAAACAAAGAGGAAAAGGGAGAGGCGGTCTCCTTGATGGATTCCTCTAGTGGGAGAGAAGGGATGGGAGTGCACACCATTGAATATGATAGAAAAGAAGGCTAAAGAAGTGAGACTCATGATCCAATCTACCCAATGGTTGTCAAAACCAAAAGCTTCTAGGAGGGAGCGCATGTACTGCCAATTGATTTTGTCAAATTCTGTAGAGAGGTCAAGTTTGATGAGTATACCTGGGCTCTTTATCGTCTTTAGCAAGTGGATAAACTCGTGTGCAAGGATGAAGATGTCCATAATTTTCCTTCCTTCCACGTATCTTGCTTTCTTTTTGGAGATGACAAAAGGTAGTATTGGTTTGAGACGCATGGCTATGACCTTTGTGATGATTTTGTAGATGACATTGCAGAGAGCGATCGGTCTGTAATGTTTGGGGTGCGTGACCCTCTCCTCCTTTGGGATGACTGTGAGGAAAGTGGAATTAAGGGCTGAGAGGACTTGACCTGAGGTTCTATATTCCTCCACCACTTGCCAAACTTCTTCTCTGATCATTTCCCAACAATAATAGAAGAAGTCTAAAGTGAAGCCATCTGGACCGAGTGGTTTTCCTAAGGGAATTTCCTTGATAGTGTGATCGACTTCCTCTTGAGTGATGGGACTCTTTAGGGCTTCAGTCTGTTCCAGAGTTACTAGGGAGGGTATGTGCCTAGTGATTTTGTCGATTGTTGGCGTTCTGTCATCGATGGTTTATGTTAGGAGGTCTTTGTAGTAATTGGTTAGTTCCTCAACAATTTTTTTGTGCTCCCTAATGGGATTACCTTGAGCATCCTCTAGCTGAGTTATTTTTTTGATGTATCTACGGTGCACCATTGATCGGTGAAAGAATTTGGTGCTCTTCTCACCCTATTTGAGCCATTGTACCCTAGATTTTCGATGCCGTAGTTTTTCCTCTTGCTTCTTTATTTCTTCCAATTCCGCCTTATGCTCCTCTTCTTCCTTCATTAAGTCTGTAGTTCTGATTCTTGAAATGAATGTTTTTTGCAGGGTTTCCAATCTATTCTCAAATTCTTGCATTCTTTGAAGGATGTTCCCAAAAGTAGTTTTATTCCAATGCTTTAGATGTGTCTTGAAGTTTTTGAGTCGCTGCTGGAATTTGTACATGCAGGTGCCATGTTCTATTTCTGCTTCTTTCCACCAGGAATTTGAGAGCTAATGGAAGTCAGGGTGGGATAGCCATACTTTCTCAAATTTGAAGGGTTTGAGTTTTGGCATCAATCTTGCATCCAGACAGAGCGATACGGGCCAGTGGTCCGATCCTGCTTTTGGTAGAATATTGGCCTCAATGGAAAGATCTTCCAACAGTAGAGATTCCGATATGAGGAAGATATCTAGCTGGAAAGCTACATGTTGGTGTCCATATTTGCGGTTGGACTAGGTGAAAATACCATTCTTGGTCTGTATGTCTATTAGATTTAGTTGATCTATGAGGGCTCAGAACTTACCGTTGTCTTGCTCAAGCCATTTGGTGCCCCCAATTTTCTCCTCCAACAATAGGATCATGTTGAATTCACCACCTAGCAGCCAATTAGGTGAGGTCAGCAGTGATTTGATGGTATTTATTTGTTTCAAGAAGTTCTCTTTGTCCTGTATGCTCTGAGGTCCATAAGCATCTGTGATCTCGCCTTCTTTGGTAGATCCTATGACTTTGAAGTGAGTCATGATCATACCTACAGTGGAGAAGATATTATCTATGATGATCGTTGTGGGGTTCCATAAGATCACCAGACCACCTATCGCCCCATTGGAGTCGGTGTGCAGGGAGTCGCAGCCTCTCCAACAATGTCGAAATATGATCTCTGCTTCTTCTCCAACACATTTTGTCTCTTGCAAAAGGAGAACATCCAGATTCTCAACACGTATGCAGTCTCAAAGAGTCCTTTGCTTGGATGTTCCATTGAGTCCTCTAATGTTCCAAGTTATGATCTTCATTGTGATGATTTAGGTGGTGGATGGAGGTATCCCTCCGAGAGTCATTGAACTAGGCCTGAGTTGAGCATGAAGTTCCCTACTTCCTTGATGAGCTGCTGGGCGGATTTGCGTCTCCGTCTTTTATTTTCCCAAGGGGTGTGTTTTGATTCAATGGTTGGGTCTAAGGATATACCTTGCCACGAAGTGGAGCCTGCAGTGGAATCTATGAACACTTTGTGAACCTTTTTGAGTTTTTCCACAGGAATTGTGTGCAGATCCTTCCGATTGAGTGCTTCCTCCATTTTTTCCAGGTCTATGTCTGCCATATCTTGCTCATATCATTGCATGAGAGTATCTCCATTTTCATTCGGCTTGTCCCCTGGATGATATTCTTTGCCTTTGTCATATTGGTGTGAGGCTTGACCTTTTTCTTTCTCCTGGTTGTTCATTTTGTGAGGATATTGGACCTCTTCTTCTCTTGACAACTGGTTAAGGATGTCGTAAGAGTTTTTGGTGGTTATTTTCAGAGTGTTGTCTTGGTTCTGCTTCCGAGGCAGGTTCTGTTTCCAACCTGTGACTATGGTGAGGCCCTCTTTTTGCTTACTCTCTCCGGCTTTAGGGATCTGGGCATCCAAGGGGCAGTCCCAAAAGAGGTGGTCGTTCTCATGACATTTGGTTCCAGTCTTCACCCTGATACTCTAGGGTTACTGAGCCTGGTAGAGATTTTGAGATGTCCATGTAGACACATATCCTGGCATAGGAGGTGTATTTTCTTTTCTTTGTGGCTTCCAAATATTTGACATATCGTCCCACAGTATTTCCTATACCCATTAGTATTTCCTCCAGCCAAAATTCCTGCAGAAAGGAATAGAGCCTGATCTATATTGGGGCCATTATGAAATATTCCTTTTTTGGGCTGAAGCGGTCTTTCCAGAACCGAACGAATAGCCCTGTCGAGTTGTAGAAGTATGGGCCATTGTTTTGTGTTTATCTTACAGGTTGTATAGGATAATCGTGAAGAATCCATTGGAGCTGAGATGAACTCCATAGTCTCCCTTAGTGTTCCATCAATATTTGATCCATCACAATAGATCTCATTCTGAAGGCCAAAGACCCAGGAACTTTCCTATTAGGGCGTGCTCTCTCATAAACTGAGTGTTTTATCCTACCCTCATTGAGATTATGAGATATCTTGGAGGTTTTTTCGATTGGGGAATGCATTTTCCTGGTTCCCATCCTCGAGATGCCTTTGGATGAGACGTACTTGGCTCCACGTCCATTGCTTTGTCAAGTCCCATCTCTTTGGTCAGGAGTTAGTCTCTCAGGTGCGGGGGTGGCTGAAAGGCGGGTCGTTTGGCTCTCGTTCTATCTCTATCGTTGATTGCTACGTTCCTATATGAGGGGGGTCCCCCCCCCCCTTCTGGACTCATCATGATCCTTCAACTGCAGGGTGTCTGGTCGTACCAGTGTGAATCATGCAACTGTTGTGTTGTAGGTAGGTCAGTGCATGTAGGGAATCGTTAAGGAGTCGCTAAGGTTTCCTTCCTATTTAGTTCTGACACTCTATTCCAATGTTTTTCCTTCTAAATAATATTAATAGATATGAAACTATTTTTTAGTTTCAAATTTTGGTGGATGAGAAAATGGAACCAAATAAACACATAGTTAGAGTTATAAAATTTGTTGGTAAAGAATGTCTAATATATAAATAATTATATTTCAATTATAAAATACATTCTTGTTGATGAAATTTTTTTATTACAATTGTATTTCAATCTCAAGGCTATTTCCTCATTAGTATTTTTATTTCTATATCTTCTCTGGTTAATAAATTATACTCTTATATTGGAAATAATTCAAAATAATACAATTAAGGAAAGGATTAATGACGATGTTTATGAGTTAAATGTGCATTATGTAATAGTGGTTGACTTTATATCCAAATCATAAGTCCATGTATACACTAATGACTACATTGACTTTTATATACATATTCTCATTCATGACACATGTGTGCTCACTACCAATCAAAACCACTATTGCATATACATTTAACCCATACATACCCTCATTAGAATTATGATATACATATACATATCCATAAAATAAAACTTTTTCACTATTGAAGCTAAGAACCTTAACCAAATTGTAATACCCCTATTTTCACCCTTGGAATGTATTGGATAAGATTGTGTTTAAATTGTAAATGCATGGTTATAATTAATAGAGTAAAGCTATATGAAATTAAAATAAATGACCCCAATGTATAAATGATATAAATATTCATGTATGGATTCCTAGATTTGTGGATCTCAAGGCCAAGGCTTGACTAGTGAATGGTTAGGCATGTAGATGAGGTAAATATACTCTATCAACTATGTAGTAGACTTACCACGGGCACTCAATGCTATGCAAATGCTAATGCTAAAATATCATATATAATGGTCCAAGATGGTCATGTAAAACACGAGAAGGGCTATGATTCCACAAGGGGAGAAGATGAAAGGGGGCATATAAAAATGTTATCATGTATGCCTAGTGTTAGCCTAGGAACTCATACATTTTCCATCATGTGCCTTGAATGAAGATCATCCACCTTTTTTTGACTTAAAAGACTAATCATAAATGAATATAGAGGTTGGTGAGGAAGTCTACCTCATGTAGTTATGAAATCGTGGACATAGTACAATCAATTTAGAGGTTGGTGAGGAAGTCTATCTCAAGTAGTTATGAAATCATGGGCATAGTACAATCAATTTATGGCAAGATTGAAGAGTCATTCATTCTATTTGATGGAAAATCATTTTCATTATCATGGTCATTGTCATTATCACTATTTGTAGGTGCATTCTCTTCACAAGAGTTCTCCTTCGTACATTATTTATAGTTACTCATTATCAAATTATGAAAATGACTAAAATCAACATTATGAAGGGTTATTTGCAGACCTTGGATGAGAGATAGACATGTTGTAGTAACTTGTAGATGAGCATAGAGGTTGTAAATATAGGTAGCCTTCACCAATTGTTTATTGTAACTCATTGGCATATTGCGTGTTAGGGACCTAACCTCCCTAACCCCTAAAGTGGGTAGAATAATATATTTCCATGTAATAAAGGTCAATATTAATAAGGCCTAGCAATAAGGAGGAATAAGTCAAATGTAAGAAGACCTAATAGAAGTTTTTGCTTCTAGAAGGATCTTCCTCTAGATTGTTCTTTTGGATAGATAAATTTAGTATAAATAGGACTAGAGGGAATGATAAGTTTTGTCTTGAAGAATTATTGTAATAGAGCTCTTCTTTGCTGGAGGTTTCCCCCTCGAAGAGGCAAGTGAACATTGTTTTCTATCAATAAAGGTATAATTATGGTGTTGTGGTTCCATATAATTTGTTGTTTCATTGTTATCTCCGCAATATTTCCTTATTTTGTTGCTATCTCGGTGTTATTCTCTGCATTATTTCTCTTTTATGCTAATATAATAGACCTGGTACCTTACAAGTGGTATCAGAGCACTTTCCTTGGCAAAAAATTGTGGGTTAATTTTTTTTCTAGGTAGAGACATATTTTGGCATCTTAAAGCTACATAGATATGTCATTACGTGCATAAACCCATAGTTGGGGAGTAATACATGCAGGAAATACAAGTGGTACTTAAGTGCACATCTGTTGGCGACCCTTGTAACCCTTGTTGGTACCCCTTCGAGTGGTAACGGGTCAGACAAAACCTATATACGGATCGATCTAGATCTCCTGAAGCCCTCTATAAATAAACCGATTGGCCACCTAACTGCTATAGTGCCATTGAGAAAAACACTCGGGAAGATACTCTCTAGTACCTGGGTAGTTAGGTAGTATGACTAAGGGAATAGTCTAGCCTCCTTAGTTGATGCCCTGAGATATTGGTCCGAGTACTATTGTTGGACTCCACGCGTATATCAAAGAGCTATAACATAGGGAAAACCCTTGTCTGTAGAACCATTGAATACCCTAACCCTTGGGAAGGAAACATAAACAAAACATATAAGACCTATTACCGTGCAACTGTGTCTCCTGCATTCTGGTTGCAAAATTTCTACATATTTCTTCCTATTAAGAATTTGGGCATTTCAACACTACGATATTCTTCATCTCGGAGTATAAGTCCGCAGGACTAAAAACACAAAGTATAGTGGTCCTGCCAACACACTTATTTGGTATATATCCCATTGGATTCCCTTTTTCATCTTGATCGCAGTCGTACCTTTCATTTTTATTTTTTTTCAGTGGAACCAACCCCTTCCCAGCTTCCCTATTTTTTCACATATCCCATTATATTTCCCTTCTCTCCCTAATTGTCATGGTACCTATCACTTATAAGTCATTTTTTGTGGTCCCACCCACCCATTTTCCCTTACCTACACTCCCCCTCTCCAAATGGCCAACATTCACAACCAAGACCTACAAGCTTCCATCAATGAAGCCAGTGAATCCATCCAACACGTGACATCTAATATTGGCTCTACCAATTCCCACCTTGCACAATTTGAGACCCACGTCCAACACAAATTTGACACCATGGAGGAAAAATTCATGAACCAATTTAACACCCTCTAGTCTGTTGTCAACCAGTTGTTGAACCACACTCCAAGTCCTTCCTCCTCGGACCAACCAAATGTTGTCGATTCCTCTAATTCTCTACATTTTCAATGCAACTCCTTTCAGTGTGACCCTCTTCTTCCCCGCATTGAGGTCAATAAATTTGATGGCTCTGATCCCATGGGTTGGGTCACTCAAATGGAGCATTATTTTTCTCTACATCGTATTATTGATTAGTTGGCCAAACTTCACTATGTTTTCCTCTATCTAGATCTTGTGTAAGGTAGCTAGAGAGATAGTGAGGGAGGGGGGGGTGGCAGAGGGCCCATAGTGATAATAGTGGAGGCCATTCAATGTAAGGTGGACTAGGTCCACTATATTATTAAATAAGGCCCACTATGGTAGTTAGATATAATAAATAGGTAATTAGATATAGTAAATGTAAGAGGACTTCTTAGAAGGTTCTACTTCTAGAATATTCATCCTCTAGAATGTTCTTAGGTGATGGCAGTATTATATAAAGGGATTCAAGCAATGTAATGGGATATTAAGAGAGTATTGTATTTGGAGCGGTATCTCAATAGGAGGATTCCCCCTCAAAGAGACAAGTGAACAGGAGAGGATCCCTTCCATAATAGGATCCATTGTATGGTGTTGCCCTACCTCAAGGGTTTGGTAATAATATAGTGTGGTTTCTTCTATCTTGCTTTGTGGATGTATTGTATATTCAGTATTTGTGGTGATTATATTTTTAGATCTATTCAGGTTCTTAAAAATTGGTATCAGAGTACTTTCTTTGGTAGACATTATGGGAAAATATTTTTTATTTTTGCAGATTTTGTTCGGAGAAGTAAAAAGAGGGCCGCGACATTTCATAAATTTTCGGTATATTTCTATGAAAAATTTGCAGAAATAGGTTCTATATCTGAGTTTCTCTCATAAAAACACCCAAGTTATAAAAAAAAACGTCTGAAATGGAGTCTGGGAAGTCAAGATATTGAAGTTTTAAAATCTACAAATTTTCAGGGTTTTTTCCGCGGACGGCGGCACAATTTATTATTATTATTTCTATAGTATATGGAGGCCGATTTTTCCCAAACAAATTATAGAACTGAATTCCTCTCACAATTTCACCCAATTTAAAAAAAAAACAGTCAAAACGGAGTCCAGGAAGTGAAGTTATGAGCATTTTAAATTTAGCAGTTTTTCACGGTTTTTCTAGAAAAAGTCATGATTTTCTGCCGTAACTTATTGTTCTATTTTTTGGGTTTTTTCATGTTCGGCTTTGGGACCGAAGAGTTCATAGGGTTATCAGATGTCTATTTCCTTTCAAACCCTCAAAGAAATTCTACAAATTACTGAAGCATTCAAATCTCAATTGCATGACACATTGGATGTCAAATTGGATGGCCTCACAAACTACCTCAATGATAGTTTTCATAGTATTCAAGATTCATTGAATAGCATGCAGGAGATATTTCTTATGGCAGACATCAGGGATGAATATAATCAAGAAATATATTCTTGGTATGATTTGGAGGCCGATTGTGATGATTAGTACATGGATAGTTGTCATTTTTGGGATGACAACCACTTTCATATTTTATTTGATAACTCTAATCCACCTTCTGTAGAGAGTATCAATGTGACAAATCGGGAGCTAATGATTATTACCAACGTCCATCATGCATATTCTGCAGTGATATTATTCCTTCCAGATTCTGCTATGACCATTTTCCACTATGTGGATGGATCTTCTTATTTGGATCCACATGACAGGTGTCAGTCTTTGGAGCATCATTTTCAGTTGGTTATTGGGTGTCGATATTTTCCATGTGGGGTTCACATGAGCAATTGGACATAGGACCCTAGTTTACAATGGCGGTTGGACTACTTCAGCACGGTGGCTTCCATTTCTCAATGGGACCATGCTTCTCTAGTCTACTTCGGCATTGTGGTCTACACTTATCCATGGGACCCCGGTATATGGTTGTACATCAAGCGTTGAGGACAACACTTTCATAAGGAGAATGGAATGTAAGAAAGCTAGA
>ML789458.1:425165-435189 GCA_009831015.1 Picea engelmannii
CCCCACTACCTCTCTAGCTACCTTACATCCTAAATGATGGAAATGGTGGAAATGGAGCAAAACTTCATGTTAGGTATATTGCATGGACCCAGTTTGTTGTTAAGCTCTATGACCACTTTGACATTGATACCCACTATATCTGTCATTTGACCAAGTTGAAACAATCAGGCACAGTGGAAGAATTTATAATTTTTTTTGAACATTTGGCCTTTACAACCGAGGGAATGTCAGATACATTCTTATGTGAATGATTTATTAGTGGCCTAAAAGATGAAATCCAATCCCAGGTTCTCATGGTCCACCCTCAGACTTGGTTGGAATCTACTGAACGTGCCAAAGAATACCAACAAGTTGTTTTTTCCCAGAACAAAAAACCCTCTTTTGTTCATCTCCCTCGACCCACTAATCCTAATCCACCTTCCACTCCCCCCAAGGTCCATAAATTAACTAGGGATGAAATGGTTGAATGTCAGCTGAAGGGTCTTTGCTATAATTGTGATGAAAAATATTTTATGGGGCACAAGTGTAAGGAACAAAAACATTTTATGGCCATTTCCGAAGATGTTCCTGAAGAAGATGTGATAGTTCCCCTTGTTGAAGAGCCTTCCCTTCCTGATGCTACCCAGGAACTCGTTGACCCACCTGAAGTTGACCCACTCATTTCCGTGCATGCCCTCACTAGCTTCTCTTCTCCATAAACCCTCAAGCTCATTGGCTATATTAAGCATAGGAAGTTCATCATCCTTGTTGACAGTGGTAGCACCCACAATTTTATTCATTGCCACATTGCCCAAGAAACCAATTGCTATATTTGTCCTGTCAATAATTTTCAAATCATGATAGTCAATGGTGGATCCATGAAATGTGGTGGGAGTTGTGAAAATGTACATCTTCAAATTGGACATTATCACCTAAAATCTCATATGTTTTACATTGGCATGGGTGGTTGTGACATTGTGTTAGGTGTTGAATGGTTATGCACTTTGGTTCCCATTCTTATGGATTTTAGGTAATTAACCATGCAATTCCTACAAGAGGGACAAAGGTGTCAATTCCAAGGTCTCATAGTTGGTTCTCCTAAGATCATTAGTTCCCATCACATGGAAAAGCTCCTCAAGAAAGGCCACTCCGGTATTATTGCTCAACTCCATTCCATTCAAGAGGTTGAGACACCATCTGTGCATCATAACCTCCAAGATATCCTCTCCAAACATCAAGTTGTTTTTCCACTCCTCAGGGACTTCGGCCTTCTCGTGGTGTTTATGATCATTCCATCCCCCTTGTTCATGGCAATCTTCCTCCCAATTTTTTCCCTTATCGTCATCCATTTTCCCAAAAGAATGAAATTGAGAAAATAGTGCAGGAATTGCTCCAAGAGAGTGTTATCTACCCCAGTATCATCCCTTATTATTTTCCTGTGGTCATGGTACTCAAGAAAGTAGGTACTTGGTGCATGTGTCCTGACTTCCGTGTTGTCAATAAACTCACCATCAAGGACAAGTTTCCCATTCCTGTCATTGATGATCTCTTGGATGAGATGAGTGGTTCTCAATACTTCACTAAACTTGATCTACGTCCTGGATATCACCAGATACATATGCAAGAAGATGACATCCCCAAGACTACCTTTCAAACTCATGAGGGTCACTATGAGTTCTTAGTCATGCCCTTTGGCCTGTGTAATTCCCCTTCCACCTTCCAAAGCCTCATGAATCATGTCTTCCATCCTTTTCTCCATCATTTTGTCTTAGTTTTCTTTGATGATATTCTCATCTATAGTAAAACTTGGCAATCCCATCTTGCCCATGTGGATCAAGTTCTCCATCTACTCTCTCAGCGCCAACTTTTCCTCAAACACTCTAAATGTTCCTTTAGTGCCTCAGAATTTGAGTAATTGGGTCATATTATTAGCAAGGTTGGTGTTCAGGTGGATCCTAAGAAGATTGAACCAATGAAGGATTGGCCTCGCCCCAAGACTATGAAAAGACTGCATGGTTTTCTGGGTTTAACATGCTATTATCGCAAGTTTGTTCAGAATTATGGAAAGATTGTGGCGCCTATCACTACTCTCCTTAAAAAGAATTCTTTCACTTGGACTCCCACGACTGATCAAGCCTTTCAAGCCTTGAAGGTGGCTATGTGCACTACTCCGATATTGACCCTTCCTAATTTCACAAAGACCTTTGTCTTGGAATATGATGCCTCCGGGAGAGGAATTGGAGCCATCCTTATGAAAGAGGGAAAACCTTTGGCCTTTACCAACAAACAATTGTCAGAACGCCATTTGGGTAAATCAATCTATGAAAATGAAATGTTGGTTATTCTACATGTCGTGGATATGTGGCACCCTTATCTCTTGGGGAAACACTTCCAAATCAAGACATATCATCAAAGCCTCAAATATTTTCTGGAGCAACAACCTTCCTCCCTGGAGCAAAAAAAATGGGTGACTAAGCTCTTTGGATATGATTATGAGATCATTTACAAGAAAGGCAAAGCAAATGTGGTTGTTGACGCTCTTTCACGAAAATATGAAGATGGTGGGTCCCTTTTCTCCCTCTCCTTCATTGTACACATTTGGCTCCAAGATCCTAAAATTTCGCATGTGATCCAACAATTGCAAGCCAACTCTCCAGTTTCACCAAGGTACTCTTGGCACAATGATGAGCTTCACTATAAAGGCCATTTGTATTTAAGTAAACAGTCAAAACTTAAATCCCTGGTGTTTTCTGAGCTTCATGCTACACCCACAACGAGGCACTCAGGGTTTACCAAAACCTATGACAGGGTCAAACGTTCTTTTTTCTTGGATGGTATGAAAAAGAATGTTCAAACTTTTGTGGAAGAATGTGATGTTTTTCAACGCAACAAGGACGAAACAATCAAAGCTCCTGGTACACTACAACCACTTATGATTCCACCTGCTCAATGGTTACCATTAGTTGAATGGTGGTACAACACTTCTTACCATACATCTACTCGCATGACTCCTTTTGAAACAGTATATGGACAAAATCCACCTTTCGTTATCTCCTACATTCCAGGTGTCTTGAAGGTCCAGGTGGTTGACCAAACGCTTACAGTTCGAGAGGTTATTCTTCATACCCTCAAAGAGAATTTGGTCATGGCTTAGAATCGCATGAAGCAACAAGCAGATCAAGGTCGCTCAGAACGTCGATTTTCTAAAGGAGACCGGGTATTTCTTCGACTGTCACCTTATAAGAAAACTTCACTCAAGGCCGAAAATTGTCAGAAACTGGCACCCAAATTTTATGGTCCTTATACAGTTCTCTAGTGTGTGGGATAGGTGGCCTATCAATTAGCTTTTCCCATTCCTTCTAACCTCCATCCTGTTTTTCATGTATCCTGTTTAAAGAAGGTGATTGGAACTAAGTACCAAACTCAAACCAACCTTCCCAATTTGGATGAAGAAGAGTCCATATGGTTGCAACCACAAGTATTTTTGGACCAGCGTGAGCGTTGTCTTCGTCAATGCACCATCAAGGAAGTGTTAGTCCAACAGAAAGATACAACTCCAACATATGCCACCTGGGAGCCAACTACCATTATGTAGCAATTTCCTCATCTCCAGCCTTGAGGACAAGGTTGATTTTAAGGGGGAGGGCATGTTAGGGACCTAACCTCCCTAACCCCTCAAGTGGGTAGAATAATATATATCCATGTAATAAAGGTCAATATTAATAAGGCCTAACAATAAGGAGGAATAAGCCAAATGTAAGAAGACCTAATAGAAGCTTCTACTTCTAGAAGGATCTTCCTCTAGATTGTTCTTTTGGATAGATAAATTTAGTATAAATAGGACTAGAGGGTATGAGAAGTTTTGTCTTGAAGAATTATTGTAATAGAGCTCTGCTCTGCTAGAGGTTGCCCCCTCGAAGAGGTAAGTGAACATTGTTTTCTATCAATAAAGGTATAATTATGGTGTTGTGGTTCCATATAATTTGTTGTTCCGTTGTTATCTCTACAGTATTTCCGTATTTTGTTTCTATATTGGTGTTATTCTATGCATTATTTCTCTTTTTTGCTAATATAATAGACCTGGTACCTTACATTGAGAGCCCAAGTTTTATGCTCCCAAGTTATTTCCATAAAACATTCAACATATTGCAATCTTTTTGTCTACATTGAAGGGCACTAGAGGGGAAGAATTCTTTAGGAACTATTGAGTAGAGAAGGGAAAGGCCTTACCTTGTGTCTTGTAGGGTAGGCTAAGAGAGTGTCATGGTTGTTTGATGACTGTATAGGATGCCTGAAGTGCTCTATAGTGAGCAATTTAGTTGAGCCATCACAACAATTGGGTTAGGTTGAGTAAACTAAGATCATATATTGGTTCCTTCACCCTAATGGCTTCATGGCCTAGTTTGGGGGTGGCATACACATTAGATGCCTATGGTTAAGTGGAAAATTGCTTGTACGCAACTAGTTTCTTGGACTATATTCTATTAAAAATAAGTGTTCTCTCTCTATTTATAAATCCGCAGTTGAATTCTATTTTTTGTTATGAAAATATATGAGTTACACATATTGTGTGTATGGAAGTTCTTGATTTTGATAATGGGCATGTCTGTGATAAATTTTAGGTATCATATATTTAATTATTCCATTTGCATTTTATTATTTGCACCCATGCATGCATTTGAAATTAGTTTCAACCTCTATGGAAAACCATGTAGGTTATGTTATGGTGAATTGGTCTCTCAATGGCCCTGAATTTTAAATGGGTTCTAAGTAACTCCCGGTTTCTTGGCTAAGAGTGCATGGGAGGGGATGTGGTATAAATTATGACTCTTATGATCAATTTAGCCTAAAACAGTTTTTTGTAGGAAGTTTAACATGATCTCGTAGTCTACTAACAAAGTAGAAAATTCATTTGATGCAAGTCTTGAGATTTATATGCATTAGCAAGATAAAATCTAATAAATAGTATATAATTAGGTTAATTATTTTTTGTTTACATCTTGTGCTTAGGGGACACTGGTGATTTATTTGTAGATTAATTATCATTCATCTTTCAGATTCTCATGTCCATTAGAGGAGAAAAAATATTATTTAGACTAATCTGGTTGGAGTTCTATCAATTGAAGTCTCATGCATAGGTACCATTAGAGGAAAATAGTCATTATTTAGAGAAACTATGGTTGGTATTCTTTGAAGAAATGCACTTTATCATTTTTAAAATATATTTATGATAACTCTTCTTGGTTTTTTGGTGAGAGTTGAGGTATATTTCTCATTGGGATTATTTGTTTTTAAATCTTAAATGGTTGGCATTAAGGAAAACATGTGTGGACTTTGATCCATGTTTTTCCAAAGAAATATAGCCCTTCACTCGGTGGTGTATTAAGCGTTCTGATTGAGGATCATGGGGTTTCCGCTTAATGAAGTTGTGACATAGCACGTGCATTCATGAGATATTAAATAATACCTCTAATCTCACTAGATATTGATAAATACCTACCAAAATCTTTTTGTTGAACAACCCTCCCAATACATCTTTCCAATAATAAAACCCCCTATTTTTACTAGATAATCCTTTTTATACCCCCCATACTTATAATATATTGACTCTATATTTCATAATTTTAAAACCCCTTTTATGAATGAATGTGATACGATATTGGTTAACAAGGTTGAAGATGTTGGTATCTTGCCAGTTCCCTTAGAATCCCATTTTCCTTCATTTTTTGAATAAAGGATGGTAAAAATTGTTGATTAAAATAGTGGTTAGTATCCCTAAAAATTTAAATGAAATTTGATTCCAAAACCTATATGAATTTTTACATAAAAACATCAATAAATCAAAATAATTTTGAAACTCAAACTTTGTCATTTATATATACAAACAAGGGCAGCAAGGCTGCTCATACTGCCTCCTAAGAATTTGTGCCGGAGACAGTATGAACAACCTTAGTCAATGTAAAGGCTGTGTACTACATCCCACCGCTTGCATACTACACCCCACTGCTTGAAACCTCGAAATAAGTGAAAACTGCAATAACACTATAAAGCTATCAGCCAATAAAATGTAAGAAAACTAAAATTTTTTACATATTAAAAAATAAAATTTTAAGTTTCTTATATTACACATTAAATTTCTTTACAAAAATTTTGAAGTCAAACTGAATTAATATAGCAGTGAAAACTAACTCATTGCTTTATATTGCCAAAAACAATACAATATACTATTAAACATTATTAAATTATATATATTTATACATTTTAAAAACTTTTTAATAGTTTTATAAAGGCAAAGTTACTATGAGAAAGCCTTTATAAACCCATGAGGATGGAACAAAACGCACAATACATCCATAACCATAAAAAACTATAACACAACCATAAAAAAAACTATAAAGTAGCCACTTAAATGGGAAGTGCATTTTGGATGGGTCATCTTTGTCATCGGAAGTGGGTCTCCAATTAATATTCGGTAGCTAGGGATCTAAGATAGTGTCCACCAACCTTCCTCAACTTCTTAGGTAGAGGCGGCTTCTCCTCTTTAGAACAAGTACAAGTGTGAATGTTAATATATGTGAAGATTTAGTAATCAAGAAAAGGTAAAGGGTTCCAAAGTTACTTTTACTTTTATTTTGATTACTTTTATTTTGATTAGTTGTTTTTAAGCCATTTTTATTTTGAAATTGTATCAATAAAAATTATAAAAATACTATTATATATTATATAATACAAATTATAAAAATATTATTATATAATACAAATTATAAAAATATTATTATATAATAAAAATTTTAAAAATATTATTATATAATACAAATTATAAAAATATTATTATATAATAAAAATTATAAAAATATTTTTTTTTATTTAAAAAAATCTACATAAATATATTAAAAATATAAATAAATTAATTCTAAAATTAAAAAAAAAAAGTATGCACACAATTTCTATTACAGCTTTGTATTAAAATAATGAAATTGTACAACTTGTAAGGAGTTGGCTAAGAAAAAATTGTCCTCAACATGTAAAATAATTTGATCCATCATCTTAAGTATTCAATCATGAAAATTTTTCAAAGAAGGAACGGTGTAATGATGCATACAACTTATAATGGATGTTTCTCTTTCATAAATAAAGTAACAAGACCCATAAACTTAATTTTTATTTAATACAATTAAGGTTCCTCAAGACATATAATATTTAATGTATAATAGTTTTGATGAATCATTCTGAGATGTGTTCATTTGAGTACATAGTTCATCATTGACAGTATCTTTAAAGTCATTCGTATATCTTTAAAGTCATTCTTAATATATTTGGAATAAATTTATTATTTTGAATTTATTAACTACAAAATTTTTATTTCAATAAAGGTTTTTTAATTATTATATTAAATTATATTGAAATGTAAAAATTGTAATTGGATATGATTTTTCGACAAAAAAAAATAATAACAATTCAATATAGGTTTTACTTTGAATATTTACATGTGGTGGTTTTATGTTCAAGCACAAAGGTCTCCCAAGTTAAAGAACATTAAGTAGTAAACCTTTTTGATAGGAAGAGTGGGAATTGAAATATTAGTTGATGACTCTACATATGTGTTAAGAGGAAGGCACATTTGGAGATCTAGTAAATATCCTTGCCTTATCTATTGGGTTATAAATGTAGACATTGGCATAGAAAGTTAAAGAACATTAAGTAGTAAACATTTTTGATAAGAAGAGTGGGAATTGAAATACTAGTTGATGACTCTATATATGTGTTAAGAGGAAGTCACATTTGGAGATTTAGTAAATATCCTTGCCTTATCTATTGGGTTATAAATGCAGACATTGGCATAGAAATGAATCAAATCTACTGCTATCAAAGTCTTTGCTAGGTTGTTACACTAAAAGAATGAAACAAAAACATGAGTTAGACAATTCACATCAAGAAAGACAATCAATCCCTATGAATGAACAAGAAAATGCACCAATGCACCATACTTATTATTCTTAGTAAATCCAATAATATCTATTCAAAAGTGAAATAAAAAGAAACTCATTATTAGAAATGATTCCTAATCATGATACTCAACTATAAGGTACTTCTCAACCAATCATGAAAAATAACAAATACAATCAATTACCTTACCTAAAAGTTATAGATAATGATGTAGAATTAAAAAAAGTCAAACAAATAATTTATGATCCAAAATATAATGTTAGGGATTGAAAATCAACCCTAATAAGTATGAGAAAATTTGCAACTTTTTATTATAGAAAAATATTATAAATTATTCATGATTTTCATAAAAAATAATTAAATTCTTTATTTTTTTAATGTATACATATTTTAATCATAAAAATTAATTGAATTCTTTATTTTTTTTTTAATATATACCTATTTTTAATTAATGAGTAGGGAGTTGTAAGCTTTAACTTTGTATTAAAAATCTCTCAAAATTGCATTCAATTAAAATTAAACTATATTTAAAGAAATATCGCAGGCCCTCACAGATGTGCTCTATGCAAAGAAGCAATGGAAACATCTGACCATTTGTTTGTAGATTGTCATTTTGCAAACAAAGTCTGGTTCCTTACCCTCCATGGTCTCAATGTTGTTGTCCCCTCGAACATCTCTGTTGTAGACCTTTTCACAAACTGGAAAGACCGCTATCCCTCGCTCTCAATGAAAACACTATGGGCCAGAATCTGGATCTCCATCCCTAAGTATGTATGCTGGAAACTATGGCTTGCAAGAAACGAGCAAATCTTCAACAACATCGCTTGGACCCCCAGCATGGTAGTAGTGAAAGCAAAAGGACTCCTCTTAGAAACTCTGAGATCTCAAGCCCACAAAACAGATATCTCGCTGCAGCAGGAAGAAAAGAACTGGCTCGGTAACCCTATGCTCACTTCTAGGACCCAAAGTATTGAAAAACCCTATTCCGAAACAAAATGGAGGCTAAGAGACAATWATGACACTTTCCAAAGATGGTGGMASAAGCAAGGAATAACTACAGCTTTCTTCGACGGCGCCTCCAAGGGCAACCCTGGCAGAGCGGGAGCTGGAGGAATCATTTACTCTAACGAAGGGATAACGCTAGAAACCTTCAGTTGGGGACTTGGACAGCGAACTAATAACTAAGCAGAAATCTTGAGTCTAATAAAAGTGTGCTAGATAGCCAAGGCAAGAGGCCATCGGAATCTACAAGTGTTCGGAGACTCCAAAATCCTGATCAAAATGATACATTCAGGAGGACAGTTCAATGACGCTGGATTAAATAAGAACCTGCAAAGACTAAGACACACTCTCCAGGACTTCACCTCCTTCAACTGCTACCATATACTTAGGGGCTTAAACAAAGAAGCAGATTCTTTAGCCAATAGAGGTTGCCTCCTGGCCCAAGGAGATCTATGCATAAATGACGGAGACCCAACAAAAATCTATATCCCATGAAAAGGACAGCAGCGTGTAAAATAGTAGATGGTTGTGCAAAGGAGGGCTGGAATATATGTTGAAACACAGTGCTAGAATAGATGTTGAAACACAGTGCTAGAATAGATGTTGAAACACAGTGCTGGAACATATGCTGAAACAATGTTGTAATGTTGAAACACAGTGCTGGAACAGATGTCGAAACACAGTGCTGGAACAGATGATGAAACACAATGCTGGAACAGATGCCGAAACACAGTACTGGAACAAATGCCGAAACATAGTGCTGGAATAGATGCTGAAACACAGTGTTGGAATAGATGCTGAAACACAGTGCTGGAACAAATGCTGAAACACAGTGCTGGAATAGATGCTGAAACACAGTGTTGGAACAGATGATGAAACACAGCGCCAGAACATATGCTGAAACAGTGTTGTAATGATGAAACACAGTGCTGGAACATATGCTGAAACAGTGCTGGAACATATGCTGAAACACCGCTGTAACAAATGTTGAAATAGTGCTGAGACATATGCTGAAACAGTGCTGAGTCTTATGCTGAAACAGTTCTTTTAGAAGACGTTCAGTTCACTAGTCTATAGTTATAGAAGTAGAATGGTT
>ML789458.1:458038-478500 GCA_009831015.1 Picea engelmannii
TACACTCACCGATCCAGTGCTTCACTTATTACACTTATCGGTCGGGACCTTCGACTCTGCATTGCTGATGCAGTTGTACGATTGTCATTTTCCAGGTATTCATCCCACGAGTGCAATCAAGATCGATATGTCGTTGAGAACGTTGTGGAAGTTGGGAAGCCGTATTCGTTGGAACTGAAGGCAATGTCAAAGTCGGAGCTGTTGTTGGCCATGGCGTGCATGTACAATGGAATCTGATACCTAAGGCGTTGGTCATCTGCAATTGGTATAAAAAGGAAGAATATTTTGCACTGGTCCTCACGGTCAAGCACCTAGATTTCAACTACATTATCGTCCCAATGGATTCCCTCAGATTTATACCTTGGTGCCTTGAGAACCCAAGGCTTATTCTTCCAGGTTATTTCCATAAAATATTCAACATATTGGAATCTTTTTGCCTACATTGAAGGGCATTAGAAGGGAAGGATTCTTGAGGAATTATTGAGTAGAGAAGGGAAAGATCTTACCTTGTGTCGTGTAGGGTAGGCTAAGAGAGTGCAATGGTTGTTTGATAGTTGTATAGGATGTTTGGAGTGAACTATAGTGAGCAATTTGGTTGAGTCATGAGAGCAATTGGGTTGGGTTGAGTAAACTAAGCTCATAGATTGGTTCCTTCACCCTAGTGGCCTTATAGCCTAGTTTAGGGGTATGAACTAGATGCCTATGGTTAAGTGAAAAATTTCTTGTACATAATCAATTTCTTGGACTATCTTCTATTAAAATCAAGTGTTTTATCTCTATTTATAAATATTTAGTTGTTGTGTGTATGAATATACTTGATTTTGAATATGAGCATTTCAGGAATCATATATTTAATTGTCCCATTGCATTTTATTATTTTCACCCATGCATGCATTTGAAATTCTATGAAAATCCATTGAGGTTATGTTATGACAAATGGTCTCTCAATGACCTTGAATTTTAAATAGATTGTAAGTAACTTCTTGTTCCATGGCTGAGAGTGCATGGAAGGGGATGTGGTATTCACCCACATCAAATTATGATTCTCATGATCAATTTTACCTTAAAACATTTTTAATAGGAAGTTGAACATGGTCTTATAGTTTACTAACAAAGTGGAAAATTCATTAGACGTAAATCTTGAGTTTAATATTTATTAGAAAGATAAAATATTGTAAATATTGTATAGTTAGGTCAAATATTTTTTGTTTGATCTTTTCACTTAGGAAACAATAGTAATTTGTATGTAGACTAGTTATCATTCAGATTCCCATGCCCATTAGAGGACAATAGTCATTATTTAAAGTATCCTTGGTTGGCATTTCATCGGTCAAAATCTCATTCATAGGTACCATTGGAGGACAATAGTCATTATTTAGAGTAACTATGGTTGGTATTATTTGCAGAGATGCATTTTATCATTTTTAAAATATCTTTATGATATCTCTTTTTTTGGGTGAGAGTTGGGGTATATTATGTCAACTTCGTTAGGTGGCTTCTCCTCTTTGAGACAAGAATAAGTAGAAGTGTGAATGTTAAATATATGCAAAGATTTAGTAATCAAGAAAAGTTAAAAGGGTTACTTTAACTAAAGTGTTTTGTCACAATTAACATCATATTAAATATAAAGTTTATTGACACAATTATCATTATAAAAAGAAAAATTATATTAGTTTTGGAGTATAACTTAAAATTTGTTTTTGATTGGTTAAGAGTTTGGTTTTTTTTAACATAAAAGAAGTTTACAATTATTTGATAGGAGTGGAAATCTGCCCTCTTTACAAATCACTACCCAATTATTTTAAATAGCCAAAAAAATTTACACATAATAATGTATTTGCAGATTTGACTCTTAAAATTACATTAATAATAATAATAATAATAATAAACATTATCCTTAAATATTATAAACCTTTTGCTACATTAAAATTAGAAAAAAATAAATTAAAAAATGCATGCACACCATGTTGGAAATTTTGAATTAAAATAGTGGAAATTATGATGTTGTACAACTTGTGAAGGGTTGTACCAAAAAAGTTGTCTTCAACATGTAAAAGTGTGTGATCCCATTCTTCTTAAGTATTCAATCATGAAAGATTTTAAAGAAAAGAATGGTGTAATGACGCATATAACTTTTAATGGATGTTTCTCTTTCAAACATAAAGTACCAATAAATTTAATCATAAAATAATAGTTGTTGATGAATCATTATGAGAGATGTTCATTTGGATATCTTTCATTTTATTTGAATATTATCACGAGAGTATCTTTAATGTCATATGTCATTAGTAATATTTGGGATAATTTTATTATTTTGAGTTAAAAAAAAAGATTTTTTTTTTTTTTTAATATTATATTTATTGGAATGTGAAAATCGTAATAGGTTACAATCTTTGGATCACAAATTATAATAACATTCTATTGTATGGCTTGCTTTGAATACTTACATGTGACGGCTTTATGTCCACGCACAAAGGTCTCTTAATCAAAAGAGCATAGAGTAGTAAACCTTCCTAATAGAAAGATTAAGAATTGAAACACCACTAGGTGTTTCCACATCCATGTCAAGAAGAAGTCACATTTGGAGATTTAGTAAATATCTTGTCCCTACCTACTAGGTGGTAAGTGTAGATACTGGCATCAAAATGACTAAGAAGTCAAATCCATTACTATCAAAGTCTTCTCTGGACTCTTCTACTAATGAGTTGAAACAAATACATGAGTCAAACAATTCACATCAATAAAGACAACTAATTCCTATGAATGAGCTAGAAAATGCACTAATGCATGATAGTTAGTGTTGTTGGGAATGTTAGGTAACTAGAAAGGTAGTTGGGGGGGCTAGAGGGCCCATAATAATAATAGTGGAGGCCATTCAATGTAAGGTGGACTAGGTCCATTATATTATTAAATAAGACCCACTATGATAGTTAGATATAATAAATGGGTAGTTAGATATAATAAATGTAAGAGGACTTCTTAGAAGGTTCTACTTCTAAAAGATTTCTCTTCTAGAATGTTCTTAGGTGATGGTAGCACTATATAAATGGGTTCAAGCAATGTAATGGGATAGGAAGAGAAATATTGTATTTGGAGCTGAAGTTCATTACGAGGTTTCCCCCTCGAAGAGGTAAGTGAACAGGAAATGATCCCTTCCATAATAGGATCCATTGTATGATGTTTCCCTACCTCAAGGGCTTTCTTATAATAAAAGTGTGGTTCTTCTACATCGTTCTCTGAATCTTTGTGGTGTTTATGTATGCAAGTATTTGGTTCTTAACAAGGAAACCCAACAAGTTCTATTCAACATGTTGGATGCCCTAAAATTTGAAAAAAGTGGAATAAAGATAATTCATTATTAGGAATGATTCTTAGTCAAGGTACTTGAGTATAGGGTGGTTCTCAACAAATCATGTAAAATAGCAAAGCTGATAAATAGCTTTTAAGAAAAAAAAGTTACAAATAATTATGTAGAATTGAAGAAAAGGTAAAACAAATAATATATAGTCAAAAATCTAGTTTCCAAAAAAATTAGACCCCAATAAATATAATAAAAAGTTACAATTTTTTATTATAGAAAAATATTATAAATTATTTATGATCATAAAAATTATTTAAATTTATTCTAAAAGTAGATGAATTTAGGAGAATATATATTCCTCATAATATGACATGAGAGTAGAAATATCCTAAAGCACTTTTTATTACCAAAGCATGTTAGATTGATTTGATTAGAACAAGATTCTAGATTGTATGATTAATTTATTTTATTGTATACATGCTTTTGATGGATGAGTGGGGATTTATGAACTTCAACTTCATATTAATATTTATTCTAAAAGTAGATTTCAATGAATTTAGGAGAATATATATTCTTCATAATATGGCATATGGCATGAATTTAGGAGAATATATATTCTTCATAATATGGCATATGGCATGGCATAAGAGTAAAAATATCCTAAAACACTTTTTATTACCAAAGCATGTTAGATTATGGCATGGCATAAGAGTAAAAATATCCTAAAGCACTTTTTATTACCAAAGCATGTTAGATTGATTTGATTAGAGCAAGATTCTATAATTTATTTATCATATTAATATTTATTCTAAAAGTAGATTTCAATGAATTTAGGAGAATATATATTTTTCATAATATGGCATATGGCATGGCATAAGAGTAAAAATATCCTAAAACACTTTTTATTACCAAAGCATGTTAGATTATGGCATGGCATAAGAGTAAAAATATCCTAAAGCACTTTTTATTACCAAAGCATGTTAGATTGATTTGATTAGAGCAAGATTCTATAATTTATTTTTAATTCATATTAATATTACTTCATATTAATATTTATTCTAAAAGTAGATTTCAAGAATTTAGGAGAATATATATTCTTCATAATATGGCATGGCATGAGAGTAGAAATATCCTAAAGCGCTTTTTATTACCAAAGCATGTTAGATTGATTTGATTAGAGCAAGATTCTAGATTGTATGATTAATTTATTTGTATTGTATACATGCTTTTGATTGATGAGTGGGGATTTATGAACTTCAACTTCATATTAATGTTGTACAAATAACCACTTTACCATAGGAGAAAGAGATTTGAACCTTAAACCTTTTTCGTACACAAATACCAATTTCACCAATTAATCATAAGTTCTTTCCTAACATTACCTTTAATTTAAAATTAAATTATAATTGGAATTTTTTAGATATTAAATTTAATAACATTTCATAATCACAACATTAAGTTGATTAAGTTAAATAGAGCACATGAAAGGAAACATATATCATTTTTATGTCCATTCTCACATTATGAGATTCTCAAGCTCTCTTAGAGGATTAGGAAAATTAGATTTATAAGTTAAGTCAAAATTTGTGGTTCTTATATTCCCAATGTATTCTAGCATATTGATGGAACTTAAGGGCCACTTGTCAATGGTTGATATGCTTGAACTGATTGGATTTAATTTCTTAAATTATAAATTTAAATAATTTGTTGTGATTATCTAAAATCATGTCTAGATATGTCCTTAGGATTTGAGGAAGAGTTTATTTGTGTTGATGGATAAGTCTAGATAAAGATGAGCTATCAACCATGAGTATATTATGACATGGGAAAAATGATTTGGTGGTGAGTAACATTTGGATCAATCAATTATCATTAGGGTCCTAACCTCCGTAAACCCCTAAGTAGATAGATATGTTACTATGTATGGATGCCATCAATAGTACATAAGGCCCATGTAATAGTGTGAAATCAATAAATATAAGAATTATTACTAAAAGGTTCTGCCTACTAGAAAGTTCCTTCTCTAGAATGTTCCTAGGAGGTAGAAAATACTATATAGAGATGTAGAAGCAACACAAAAGATGTATTGTGAAGTTATTTGTAATCACATATTTGCTCAATTGGAGGTTTCCCCCTCAAAAAGGAAAGTGAACGTTGCTTCGATTAATAAAGGTATAATATTCTAGTTCTTTATTTGTCTATTGTGGTTGCAGTCAGATTTTCTATAGTAAATTTGAGTAATACATGTATCTTCTTCTATGAATACTTCCATTTTCTCACAAAGAACATAACAAGTGTTATAAGAGCACTTTGTTGAGCACACATTGAGAGCATTTTTTCTTTTTAGGCTAGGGATGTGTTTCAATGTCTATAAATAACACAGTGATATGTCATTCAACGAGTACAACTATGGTAAGGGAAGCATAAACACATAAAATACAAGATGTTTCACCTAGTTGGAAACCCTTGTAACCCCTATTAGTACCCCTTCGAGTAGTATCGCATCCGATAAAACTTGTATATGGATTTTTACTTCCATGTTCCCTCGACTATATCAGAAGTCCTCTAGGTTTCTTGAAACTAGATTTAGATTAGCTAATCAATAACCTGATTATATGATGGAACCGAGAACAATACTTGGGAAGGTTACTCTCTAGTACTTGGGTAATCAGGTAGTACGAATAAGGGTATGGTCGAGCCTCCTTTGTTAGAGCCTTGAGAAATTTGACNTATTATGACATGGGAAAAATGATTTGGTGGTGAGTAACATTTGGATCAATCAATTATCATTAGGGTCCTAACCTCCGTAAACCCCTAAGTAGATAGATATGTTACTATGTATGGATGCCATCAATAGTACATAAGGCCCATGTAATAGTGTGAAATCAATAAATATAAGAATTATTACTAAAAGGTTCTGCCTACTAGAAAGTTCCTTCTCTAGAATGTTCCTAGGAGGTAGAAAATACTATATAGAGATGTAGAAGCAACACAAAAGATGTATTGTGAAGTTATTTGTAATCACATATTTGCTCAATTGGAGGTTTCCCCCTCAAAAAGGAAAGTGAACGTTGCTTCGATTAATAAAGGTATAATATTCTAGTTCTTTATTTGTCTATTGTGGTTGCAGTCAGATTTTCTATAGTAAATTTGAGTAATACATGTATCTTCTTCTATGAATACTTCCATTTTCTCACAAAGAACATAACAAGTGTTATAAGAGCACTTTGTTGAGCACACATTGAGAGCATTTTTTCTTTTTAGGCTAGGGATGTGTTTCAATGTCTATAAATAACACAGTGATATGTCATTCAACGAGTACAACTATGGTAAGGGAAGCATAAACACATAAAATACAAGATGTTTCACCTAGTTGGAAACCCTTGTAACCCCTATTAGTACCCCTTCGAGTAGTATCGCATCCGATAAAACTTGTATATGGATTTTTACTTCCATGTTCCCTCGACTATATCAGAAGTCCTCTAGGTTTCTTGAAACTAGATTTAGATTAGCTAATCAATAACCTGATTATATGATGGAACCGAGAACAATACTTGGGAAGGTTACTCTCTAGTACTTGGGTAATCAGGTAGTACGAATAAGGGTATGGTCGAGCCTCCTTTGTTAGAGCCTTGAGAAATTTGACCGAGTACTATTTTTAGACCCTGCACATATATTAGAGAACTACAACATAGGTCACTCCCTTGTCCCAAAGACCCTTGAATCCATACTCCTTACTATTGGTCCTAGAAACTCATAAAACAAGGAGTTATCTTGAAAATTTGAGCATTCAATCACTAGAAACATTGCTTCCTCCTACCCGTCAATGAAATTCTGACATAATCTATATTGTTGAGAATTATATTAGTGTAGTATTATTTAGATAGGAGTTAAAAAATTATAGTGTCCCTGATCTGGACCCTTTGTAATTGTATATATAGGTTGGTGAGTCATTGGTACTAATTGTTAATGTAATGTATATATAAGTTGTTGAGTCATTGACACCTGGTTTTGGTGTTGTGCACACCTAGACAAGTGCGTTGATAGTTGTTATCAAGACAAGAGTCTCGCATCATGTCATAATGGTGCACACACCTAGGTAAGTGTGCACATTTCACTGTGTTGCACGCACTTGGGTAAGTGCGTAGTAATGACCTGGAAGTGCATAGAGTTGAGATGTGTGTGTGTGTGTGTGTGTGTGTGTGTGTGTGTGTGTGTGTGTGTGATTGAATGTGTATTGAGGCTAGATAGCCTCTATATTTATGAGGCTGGTGAGCCAGGACGTAGATAGGCCAGTGCGCCAATCCATGTAAATATAATCATGATTAATAATATAATATTACATCATTGTGCGCAGACAGACTCAAACGAAAAGAGATGGGGGGCCAACTCCACCGAAAAAGGGAAAAGGGGGGAAATATTTTAATAATATTTCTGAAAAGTGTAATGTGGATATGTTTTTATCCTAAGTTCCCAAGGGTAGGGAACGAGTCACCAAGTGGCTTAAATCTACTTCTGAAGGTGACAAGTTTCAAGTGGAAGGCATGCAATATATATTTCTGGAATTAGTGTATTTTGGGGGCATTATTGCATTATGGAATTATTGCATTATTGAGAGGGGGATTAGGGAGGAATTGATGTTGCAGGCTCTCATGAGCAAAAGGGGGTCGAACTGTATGGAAAATCTGAATATTACCTTATATGCATAGACAATCTTGTAAGGAGTTGTGGGGATATAATCAAAGTTATTGTCGAGGAGACGTGTTGATAAACCGTGAGCAGTCTCTCTGGGTGAGAGTTTGGCTGCTGAGAAGTGCTTTTCAGACCTGTGAGCATCCTCTCCAGGTGAGAGTATTGTTGAGAATTATTCCCTGGTGCGCTGAGAATTAATCACAAGGCCCAGAGACTTCATGTCCGGCCTGTCGCTAGTAACCCTGGGAAGGTTAGTGGGGAAACCAAATGACTGTTGAGAATATTGTTGCGCCTCTTTTGTCACCTGAATGAGCAAAATAGAGGTGCTTACAAGCTTAGTTGGGTCAACTAAGCAAGACAACAGTGAAGGAAAGGGTTAGAAGAATAAACATAAAAGACTAAGCTAAGAATTAAACTAAGAAAGGAAAGAACAACTAAACTATTGAGCATAAGGACATAAAAACAAGAAACAAACAAGACTCGTGTCACCAATGGAAAGGATTGTATTAGTGAAAAGAAAACACCGAGAAGAAAGAGGACTTTGGGTCCCTTCTTCCTCCAAGGGAGGGCTATTGGACCCCCACAATTGAGCTCTTCTTACAACTTTGAAACTTGAAAGAAATGGTGAAAGAATCCCAAGCTAACCCACTCAAAAGGTGACGTGGATTTCCCAAATGGAATGGTGCTAGTATGCTCTTGATGAGAAAAGAGGATTCCTTAAGAGAATAGCAACAACATAACCTTGCAAATGAATTCCTTGAAAATGTAGCGCACCCATGGCCTTATTTTATAGCACCACTTTGAGGTATTATGCAACCAACTTTTAGTGTGAAAAGGGGTTGTTTAGGGCACCTTTAGATCTTTGACCAGCCACCCAATCGGATCCAACCGAGATTTGGATGTCAAATCAACTTGGAAGCTGAACCAGAAGTGGGTGGGAGGCCGACCAATCTCATAAATGTGTCGTTCTCAGGTGTGCGAGGTTTTTAGCAACCACAATCGCGCATCGTGCGCATGTGCATTTTTTCTGCGTTTCTGGATGGCGCATGTGCACGCACGCCCTGTGTAGTCATAGTGAATCTTGATTTTATAACTGGTTGTATAGTTTTGGACCTTTTGGAAATGTTTTTTTGGTAATTTTGGTCCATGGGTGGACTCATAGTTGTTTGCAGATGTTGGATTCCTATAACCGTTTGCGGACGAAATTTTAGTGATAACAAAGACAAGGGGCACACTTCCTTGGGTGTGATAAGTGCATGGGGAATGAGGGATTGTTGGATAGTTGCAGCAGTGGGCACCTTGGACTGGGAAATTTTGTTGAGTATCAGACCTTATCCTGTCTCTAGGAACCCTTTTTCCTTGGTGGAGTTAAGCCCTAGCTTGCGGGTGACCTGTTGGTGAAATATTCTGAGCAACATAGTCTATGGCAAGGAGGAACGTCTTAGTCAAGGCCACAATTGGTGAATTTCATAAAATACAAGTGTTCTTTATGTGCTTTTCTTGTTTATTGTGTGCATATTTATCTATGTTTGACATGCATTAATTCTTGTATGTTATATGATATAAGTAATTTTTGTTATTTTGTTTAATAATGCTTGCACCTCTAAGTATGGTACTTATAGCTTGTATTTGTGTGTTCAAGGAAATAGACTATGTGCATAGTGAAATCATAATTGGTGTATGAAGCTAGGGTGGTTGTGCACACAATTGTACTATGTGTTCAGTATGCTACTGCACACAATTATTTAAGTTTCTTCCATTGTTATAAGTTGTGTGGCACAAACTCAAGTTTGGGCTAAGAGAATTACTTCAAGTGTTACTGCACAGACTTGTGCTTAGAATAGCATCTGCGCAGTGAAATTTTAGAGTAACGTTGTTCAATAATAAGTTGGATGATGTTACATGGTGGTATCAAACCTGAATTTGGGATAATTTGTGTGACATGTCCCAGCCTGGGAGGCTGGGGACGTTACATTATGGTATCAAAGCTATTGGTTCAACATTGGACTTGTATGGGCCAGAGACTAGCATGAATAGATGTGTGCACTAAGAATTGGTGTTGCACAGTGCAAAGTTTAGTTTGTGCGGAAAACCATTGGTGTGTGGTATAGATTTGTGATGAGCACAAAGACAGTGACACGCAAGTGTGTGCACTTGAGTTTGGGATGTTAAAATCATCCAAGAAATACAAGGGAGGGATTGTGACAAAATGGTGTAAAGTATTCATGTAGTTGTTGCATGAAATCATCTAACAAATCCTAATTGCCTGCACAATTTGCAGAATAATTAGTGATTAGAGCAGGATAAAATCAATATAGAAGGTCAAAAGCATCGAAGATGCGCAAAGGACTTACAATATTGATGATGAGTTTAGAGATATGTATGTTGGTTTGGTTGTTGATGGTACTGAATCCCAGGAGGAGTGCATGAATTTGGTAGAAACCATTAAGGGTCTGCAAAAAGATTTCCAGAGCTATAAGGATGATAATAAAAGGCTTATGAGAGCCAAGAAGCATCGAGATGAATTCAATGTCAAATTGATGCAAAGCCTGGACATAATATAAAAGAAAATGGACAAGGAAACAAATTCGAGTAGATCAAGAAGTCACAAGTCTCATGATGAGAAAATAAGAGAAGAAATAAGTGTTGGTAAGCATTCTTTCAGCAAAGCACATAGTAGTTTGAGTCTATCTCCTGTCAAAAAGCATAAGAGAAGGACTAGGATGGATGAACTACAGGGGGAAATGAATAATATCAAACCTCCTACCTTTGACGATGAGCATAAAAAGGATGTAGAGACATGGTTACTCGGTATGAGGAAGTACTTCCAGCTGCATAGTTATTCTGCACAAGCAAAAGGGAGAATTTTGATTTATCAACTCAAGGGGAAAACATCGATATGGTGGGATTAATATGTACAAGTGCATCACATTCATGAGAATAAAGTGACTTGGAGGGAGTTCAAGAGGTATTTCCAAAACAAATACTTAACCAATCGATACTACGACAAGAAAATGTAGGAGTTCTTCGAACTCAAGCTTGGGAGCATGATGATGGACGAGTACGAAAGAAGATTTTTAGAGATGTTGAAATATGTGTCTTTTATCAAGGATGAATAAGTGAAGATTCAAAGGTAATTGAGTGGGTTTCCCTCATTTATCAATGATAAGATACAATATGATGACCCTAAGATGTTGGAAGAAACCATAAGGCGTGCCAAGTGTCTTTATGAGCAGCAAAGGGGAAGACTGATTTTCCAAAAGGCTTGGGAAGAAAAGATGAAAAGTAAGGTGGAACAGAGGAAGAAGGGATATAAGCCACCGCTTTTTAGAAACATTGCACAACTAAAAAAAACTCTCCTAGAGCCCAGAATGTCATAAATAGTGGGATAAAATTCATGGCAACAACCTATGCATTGTTGGGGTTTTGGCAGAAATAATATGGGTAGAGATTGCCCTCAAAGAGATGATAAAGGAAGGACCGCGAACATTGTATGGAAAATTGCGACAGTGGAGAACATGGGTATAAATGTACCAAGGATTTACGTCGTGTAGGATAACAGGAAGGATAAGTTCCAGTCACGCATGATCGAGGTGGAAGGTAAGATTAATGACCAACCCATTGTTATTTTAATTGACTCAGGAGCTATTCATAGTTATATAGATCCTAAGATGGTGGAAAGATTCCAATTGTTGAGAATCAAGCTTGGAAAATCTTGGTTGTGCAATTAGCTACAGGAGAAAAAAGCAAAATTAATGAAATGGTCAAGGCATGTCCAATGGAAATGAATGGACTGTGCACAAAGACTGATTTGAATATTATACCTTTGGGCTTGTAAAATTGTCTCATTGGTATGGATTGGTTGGATGAGCACCATGTTGTCCTGTATTGTTACAATAAGGAATTCCCTTGCCTAGATGAGCAAGGAAACTTGAGAATAATTCAAGGAATTCCAAGATTTGTGACTAGTAGAGAAGTTTCAGCCTTGGAATTGAGGAACCACTACATTAAAGAATGTCAAGTATTCAAAGTGCACATGGAAGAGACACCTAAGGATAAAGTACCAAGTGTGGAAGAATGTGCAGTACTAAAAGAGTATGAGAATGTCTTTAAAGAGATATCAGGGTTTCCTCTGAAGAGAGATATTGATTTCTCTATAAATTTAATGATGGGAGTAACACCTGTATCCAAGACTCCTTATAGGATGAGTACACCAGAGTTGCAGGAGTTGTAGATGCAACTTGAAGAGATTTTGAAGAAAGGGTATATACACCCAAGTGTGTCACCTTGGGGTGCGCCAATTTTATTTGTGAAAAAGAAAGATGGTATGCTGAGACTCTGCATTTATTTTAGGAAGTTGAACAAGGTAACAGTGAATAACAAGTATCCTTTTCCAAGGATAGATGACCTCTTTGACCAGCTAAGGGGTGCGCAGATATTCTCAAATATTTATATTAGATCTGGTTATCACCAAGTTAGAATAAAAGAGGAAGAAACCAACAAGACTTCCTCAATAACAAGGTATGGTCATTATGAGTTTACAATGGTTCCATTTGGGTTGTCAAATGCACCAGTTGTCTTCATGTGTTTGATGAATGGATTTTTCAGAAGTTATTTGGATAAGTTCGTCATTGTATTTTTGGATGGCATTCTTATTTACTCAAGGTCTAAAGAAGAACACGAGCAACACTTGAATATGGTGTTGCAGGTATTGAGGGACCATCAAATTTATACAAAGTTGAGCAAGTGTTCATTTTACCATAGGCGGATTCATTACTTGGGTCATATCATTTCAAAGGAAGGAATAGTTGTTGACCCAACAAAGATAAAATCCATTGAGGAATGGCAAACACCAAGAAATTTTGCAGAAGTAAGGTCATTTATGGGACTAGTAGGGTACTATAGAAGGTCTATTGAAGTATTTTCAAAGATTGTGCATCCAATCACATCCCTGCCAAAAAAAGGTGCACGGTTTGAATGGACTCTGGATTGTGCAAGGAGTTTCCAACACTTGAAGAGCTTGTTAATAAGTGCAAAAAAATTTAGAATTGTTGATCCTGATGCAGACTTTGTTGTGTACACGGATGCATGCAAGGAAGGAATTGGTGGAGTCCTGAGTCATAATGGACATGTGGTATGCTAAAAATCAAGGAAGTTGAAAGAGCATGAAAGGCTCTATGCTACTCATGACTTAGAATTGGAAGCTATAGTACATACTTTGAAGATGTGGTAGCATTATCTCATGGGTAAAATATTTGAGTTGAGAACATCCCATTATGGTTTGAAGTATCTATTTGGATAACAAATTTTAAATGCCAAACAAAGTAGGTGGTTAGAGTTCCTCAGTGAGTATGACTTTGACATAAAGAATATCATAGGAAAAGAGAACAAGGTGGCTAACACACTCAAAAAGAGAATGCATGAGATGCATGCTACAACCATTAGCATGTACCAGACAAGTTTGTGCAACAAAATTTTGGAAGTTTCCAAATCAGATTTGTGCTATGTGGATATAAGAGCGACTTTACAACAAGGTATGTTGCAGCAAAAGTTTGAAGGTTTTGAGTTAAGAGAGGATGGGATCCTCATGTATAGATGTAGGGTCTATGTGTCGAATTATCGAGAGTTGAAAATCCTGATATTGTCAGAGATGCATAAGGTTCCTTATGTTGGACATCCAAGTTACTAGAACACAATTGTCGTAGTCAAGAAGATATGCTATTGGCTAGGTATGAAAAAGGAAGTTGTTTATTTTAGTGTGATATGTTTTGAATGTCAGAAGGTCAAGGCTGAGCACATACATCTAGCTAGTTTGCTACAACCTTTTCCCATTCTTGAGTGAAAGTGGGAAGTTGTGACCATGGATTTCATAACTAAGTTGCTTAGGATTGCTAAGCAACATGATTCTATTCTGGTGGTGGTGGAAAAACTTACTAAAGTTGGCCATTTTGTTCTAGTGAAGTCAACTTACAAGGTAGTCGACATTTCTAAGATACAAATGCAAGAAATTTCCAGGCTACATGGTGTACCTAAGACAATTGTGTCTGATAGAGATTCCAAGTTCACCTTGAAATTTTGGAAAGGGCTATTTAAGGGATTTGGGACAAATCTGAATTTCAACACAACATATCACCATGATTTAGATGGTCAAACCGAGAGGGTAAATCAGGTGATTGAAGACATGTTGAGGGTGTATGTGATGGATAACTCATCAAAATAGGAAGACTAGTTTCATTTGGTAGATTTTGCTGACAACATTGGGCATCAAGCATAGTTAAAGATGATCCCATTTGAAGCACTTTATGGTAGGAAGTGCATTACGTCAGTCAGTTGGGACAACCCAGCAGACCGCTCAATAGTTGGTCTAGATCTGCTCCAGAAAATGGAGGAGTAGATGGTAAAGATAAGACATAATTTAAAAGATACACAAGACAAGAAAAAAGTTGTGCAGATAAAGGTAGAACCCACAAAGAGTTTAAAGTGGGTGATTACATGTTTCTGAAAGTGAAGGCCAGGCACAGTTCCCTAAAGTTGGGAAAGTGTTCTATCGTGGGCCCTTTGAAATCTTGGAGAGGATTGGTCCTGTAGATTATATGTTTTCATTGATTGTGTCCTTATGTATTCATAATTTTTTTCATGTGTCATTGATTAAGAAGTACGTACCTTATGTTAATCATATTATTGATTGGAATGTGATTTAGGTGGAGCCAGAAGGCAAATTTCAAGTGATTTCAAGTGCGATTGCTTTTCATATTGGATCAAAAAATCAAGCATCTTCAGAATCGATTCATGGAGTTGGTAAAGGTCCAATGGACCTGGTATGGTCCTGAGGATGCAACCTGGGAGTGCAAGGATGCTATGCGAGCAGAGTATCCTCATCTTTTTTAAGGTTTTTGAAATTTTTGTATGTACATGTGTATATGATGCACTGAGGAAAGTGCACAAATAAGGGAGAGGGGAATGCAATGTCCTTGATCTGGACCCTTTGTTATCGTACATATTTGTTGGTGAGCCATTGGTACTAATTGTTAATGTAATGTATATATAGGTTGGTGAACCGTTGACACCTGGTTTTGGTGTTGCACACACCTAGATAAGTGTGTGGAGAGTTGTTATCAAGATAGGGGCCGCACATATCATAGTGTTTCACACCCCTGGGTAAGTGTGTAGTAATGACCTGGAAGTGAACAGAGTTGAGATATATGTGTGTGTGTGATTATATATATATATATATATATATATATATGAGGCTGGTGAGTCGGGATGCAGATAGGCCAGTGTGCCTATCCATGTAAATATAATCATGAATAATAATATAATATTATATTGCTGTGCACAGACAAACTCAAACGAAAAGAGATGTGGGGCCAAATCTACCAAAAAATGGAAAAAGGGGGAAATATTTTAATAATATTTCTGAAAAGTGTAATGTGGATATGTTTTTATCCTAAGTTCCCAAGGGTAGGGAATGGGTCACCAAGTGGCTTAAAGTTAATTCTGAAGGTGACAAGTGTCAAGAAGAAGCCATGCAATATATATTGTTGGCCTTATTGTATTTTGGGGGCATTATTGCATTATTGAGAGGGGGATTAGAGAGGAATTGATGTTGCAGGCTCTCGTGAGTAGAAGGGGGTCAGATTGTATGGAAAATTTGATTATTACCTTATCTTCATAGAGAATGTAATATACCAGATATAAAATGTATCCAGAACAGAGATAAAATGCTAGTAATGGCAGAATAACAAAATTATAACCAGAACATTCACCACAATAACACTGAAATGATATAAGAATAACAATAGAAATAACACTTTGAATCTTAAAGTAATGTTCACGAGCCTCTTCGAGGGGGCAACCTCTAGTTGAGAAGATCTCTATTACAATAATATCCAAGCTAGGGTTCTCATACCCTTGACTCCTTTTTATACTAAAAAGAAGCATCTAGAGGAAGATCCTTCTAGAAGCGGAAGCTTCTATTAGGTCTTCTTACATCCACCTTATTCTATTTTATTGAAAGGACTTATTAATATTGACCTTTATTACATCCAAATATATTGTTCTACCTATGTGCGGGTTAGGACCCTAACATGTCCGGCCCCTTAAAAACAACCTTGTCCTCAAGGCTTGAGATGAGGAAATTGTTGCAGAATGGTAGCTAGTTCCCAAGTGGCATCTACTGGAGTTGTATCTTTCCATTCGACTAGCACTTCCTTGATGTTTCTCTGACGTAGGTGATGCTCACGCTGGTCCAAAACTACTTCTAGTTGTAGCCAAATGGATCCTTCTTCAGCTAACTCTAGAAGATTGATTTGAATTTGGCACTTAGCTCCAATCACCTTCTTTAAGAATGAAACATGAAAGACATGATGTAGCTTTGAATGGTTGGGAAAAGCTAACTGATAGGCAACTTGTCCCACATGCTTAAGCATGGTATAAGGACCATAAAATTTGGGCGCTAGCTTCTAACAATGCTCGACCTTGAGGGAAGTTTGCTTGTAAGGTTGCAGTCGAAGAAACACCTAATCCCCTTCTGCAAATTGACGTTCAGAGCGACCTTGATCTTCTTGTTTCTTCATGCAATTTTGGGCCATGACCAAATTCTCTTTGAGGGTATGAAGAATAGCCTCTCGAGATGTAAGTGTTAGGTCAACCTCCTGGACCTTCGAGGCACCCGGTAAGTATGAGAGAACTGAAGGTGGATTTTGTCCATATACCGCTTCAAAAGGAGTCATGCGTGTAGTTGTATGGTATGAAGTGTTGTACCACCATTCAGCTAGGGGTAACCATTGAGCCCACTGATTTTTCTTTTCCGAGGCAAAACACCTCAAATATGTTTCCAAACACTTGTTGACAACTTCCATTTGGCCATCAGTCCGGGGATGATAAGTTGTGCTGAGATGCAATTCTGTGCGTTGTATCTTGAACAATTCTTGCCAAAAATTGCTTGTGAAAGTTGGGTCGCGATCAGAAACAACAGAGTGTGGCATGCCATGAAGATTGAAGACCTGATCCATGAATATTTGAGCCACCGTGGATGTTGTAAATGGGTGTTGAAGGGCGCAAAAATGAGCATACTTGGAAAGGCGATCAACAACCACCATGATGATAGATTTATTTCCCGATTTGGGTAAGCTAGTAATAAAATCCATAGAGATATCCCTTCCAAATAGCAGGTGGAATCGGGAGCGGTTGTAGTGTGCTCGACGATTTGACTGTTTCTCCCTTGTTGCACTGACACACATCACATTAAGCTACAAAATTACAAATGTCTTGTTTCATACCATCCTAGAAAAAGGAACATTTGACCCTATCATAGGTTTTGGTGAACCCGGAGTGCCCTGTTGTGGGTGTAGCATGAAGCTCAGAAAGTACTGTGGATTTAAGCTTTGATTGTTTACTTAAATACAAACGGACTTTGTATTGAAGTTCCTCATGGAGCCAAGAGTACCCTGGGGAAGCTGGAGCATTGGACTGCAATTGATGGATCAACTGCGAACTTTTGGGATCTTGTAGCCATTCCTGGCGAACGGCTTGGAGCCAATCTGGTACAATGAATTAAAGAGAAAAAAGGGATCCTTCATCTTCATATTTTCGGGAAAGTGCATCCGCAACCACATTGTCTTTTCCTTTCTTATAAATGATCTCATAATCATATCCAAAGAGTTTAGTCACCTATTTTTGTTGTTCTAGGGAATAAATGCGTTGTTCCAGAAAATACTTGAGGCTTTGATGGTATGTCTTAATTTGGAACTATTGCTCCAATAGATAAGGACGCCACAGATCCACGACGTGCAGAATAACCAACATTTCCTTTTCATAGATGGATTTTCCCAGATTTATTTCAGATAGTTTATTGATGGTAAAGGCCAAAGGTCGACCCTCTTGCATAAGGACAACACCAATTCCTTTCCCTGAGGCATCACATTCCAACACAAAGGTCTTTGTGAAATCGGGAAGGATGAGGACTGGAGTGGTGCACATGGCCATCTTCCCATAATTCTTAACAAACTTGCGATAATACCCTGTTAAGCCTAGAAATCCACACAAGCTCTTAAGAGTCTTTGGGTGAGGCCAGTCTTGCATAGCTTCAATCTTTTTAGGATCCACCCTGACGCCATATTTTCCAACCAGTTGACCCAAGTATTCTACTTCTGAGGCGCCAAAAGCACATTTAGATTGTTTCAGGGAAAGTTGGTGCTGAGAGAGTAGATGGAGAACTCGATCCACATGAGCAAGATGGTCTGTCCAAGTTTTGCTATAGATGAGGATATCATCAAAGAAAACTAAGACAAAATGGTGGAGAAAAGGACGGAAGACATGATTCATGAGGTTTTGGAAGGTGGAGGGGGCATTACACAAGCCAAAGGGAATGACCAAAAACTCATAGTGGCCCTCATGAGTTCTAAAGGTAGCCTTGGGAATATTTGCCTCTTTCATACATATCTGGTGGTAGCCTGAACAAAGATCTAGTTTAGTGATGAATTGGGCGCCACTCAATTCATCCAGGAGGTCATCAATGACAGGAATGGGGAATTTGTCGTTGATGGTAAGTTTGTTGAGGGCACGGAAGTTAGGACACATTTACCAAGAACCTTGTTTCTTTAGGACCATGACCACAGGAGACGAATAGGGGATCGTACTAGGGCGGATAATGCTTTCATTAAGGAGTTCTTGGACCATTTTCTCAATTTCATTTTTTTGGGAAAAGGGGTGACGATACGAATGGATACTGGGAGGAAGGATTTCTGGTACAAGGGGAATGGAATGATCATGAACACCACGGGAAGGAGGGAGACCTTGGAGAGTGGAAAAGACCAATTGATGTTTAGAAAGGATGGCTTGGATGTCTTGCGGTACCAAGGGTGTCTCTGTTGCTTGTATGGCATGGAGTTGGGCGATAACACCAGAATGACCCTTTTTGAGCAGCTTTTCCATGCGATGGGAACTAATGATCTTAGGTGGACTAACGGTGATGCATTGGAACTTATATTGGTGGCCCTCCTGGTCGAATTGCATGGTTAAGTCTTTCAAATCCATGAGAATGGGACCCAAATTCCTTAGCTAATCTACACTCAGCACAATGTCACAACCTCCCATGTCGATAGAAAACATATGGGATTTCAAGTGGTAGTCACCAATTTGGAGATGCACATTTTCACAATGCCCTCCACATTTCATGGAACCACCATTGGTAGTCATGATTTGGAAATTATTGATGACATGGATGTAGCAATGAGTTTCTTGGGCAATGCGGTGACGAATAAAATTATGGGTGTTGCCACTATCAACCAGAATGATGACCTTCCGATGCTTGATGTAACCAATTAGCTTGAGGGTTTGGGGAGCAGAGAATCCAGTGAGAGCATTGAGGGAAATGACTGGTTCTACTTTGGGAGGGTCTGAGGGAGGGATTATGTCAGTGGATTCAGGTGATTCAGACATAGAGGGGGTTTATTCATCTTCTTCTGAAATATCCTCGGAGATGGCCATAAAAATATTTTGTTCTTTACACTTGTGGCCCGATAAATATTTTTCATCACAGTTATAACAAAGGCCTTTGAGTTGGCGTTCATCCATTTCAGCCCGGGTCAATTTTTGGATATTTAGTGGAGCAGAGGGAGTAGTGGGATTTACTGGTTTAGGGTGAGGGATGAAGGAGGGTTTGTGGTTTTGAAAAGATACAACCTGTTGTGCTTATTTAGCTCTTTTGGTAGCCTCCACCCAACTCTCAGGCCGAGCCATGAGGACATGGGCCCAAATTTCATCCTTGAGGCCGTTGATAAAACACTCTCGGAAAAAGGCATCAGACATGCCCTCTGTTCTAAAAGCCAGGCGCTCAAAGGCAACTATAAAGTCTTCCACTGTTCCTAATTGTTTCATCTTTGTCAAACGACCCAAATGGTTGGTGTCAGTGTCAAAGTGTTCATAAAACTCTACCACAAATTGTGTCCAAGCAATATACCCTTGACGAGAATTTTTTCTCCATTGCCACCATTGCCAGCGTTCTTGATCTAGATGGAGAACACCATACCGGAGTTTTGCCAAGTCATCTGTAATGTTGTATAAAGATAAGTAATGATCCATTTGGGTTACCCAACGAGTGGGGTCCGAGCCATCAAATTTGGTCACATCCACTCGTGGAAGGCGTAGATCACATTGAAAGTGATGGTTCTGTAAGGTATGGGAATGAGAGGAATGGTCACCTTCAGTATGTGGGAGTGAGGAAGAGGAAGGGTTATCTATAGGGATATGCAGTTTGGTGTAGAGTGCCGAAAATACCAATTCAAGATGGGTGGTGAGGTCTTGTTTGATTTCGCCCATTGAGAACTGCATGGTTGTATTGATGGCGACAACATTGGCACTGAGTTGTTTCACTTCTTGTTGGGTCTCAATGAGACTAGATTGCAAGGTGTTGAAGCGAGCTTCCAAGTCTTGGCTACGAGTATGGGCCATGAGGATGGGGGAACTG
>ML789458.1:478550-497807 GCA_009831015.1 Picea engelmannii
GTTGTATTGATGGCGACAACATTGGCACTGAGTTGTTTCACTTCTTGTTGGGTCTCAATGAGACTAGATTGCAAGGTGTTGAAGCGAGCTTCCAAGTCTTGGCTACGAGTATGGGCCATGAGGATGGGGGAACTGAAAAGGGGCGGGTGGGGTAAAAAAAATTTGCCGAAAAAAGATATGGATGAATGTGATAAGGGTGAAGAGATGAATCCAATGGAATAGGTCTTAAATAATGGTGAAAAAATTTCCGGACTTTTTTTTTTACGGAGGTATACTCCGGTCTGAAGAATACTGCAGAGAGGAAATGCCCAAATGCTTAACCAGAAAGAAATGTGTATTTACTTGGAAACCTTAACACAGTTGCGCGACAATAGATCTTGTCTGTTTTAATTTGTTTATGTTTCTGTCCCCAAGGGTTAGGTATTCAAGGGTTCTACAGACAAGGGTTTTCCCTGTGTTATAGCTCTCTGATATATGTGTGGGGTCCAACAGTAGTACTCAACCCAATATCTCAGGGCACTAACTAAGGAGGATAGATCGTACGCTTATCTGTACTACCCGACTACCCAGGTACTAGAGAGTATCTTCCTAAGTGTTGTTCTCGGTGACACTATAACAATCAGGCGGCCAATCGGTTTATCTAAAGAGGGCTTCAGGTAATCTAGGTCGATCCGTACACAGATGTTGTCTGATGCACTACCACTCAAAGGGGTACCAACAGGGGTTACAAGGCTGGCCAACAGATGTGCGCTTAAGTACCACTTGTATTTCATGCGTGTATGAATCCCTCAACCGTGGGTTTATGCGCGTAATGAAAGATCTCTGTGGCTTAAAGACGTCGGAATATGTCTCTACCCTGAAAGAAAATTTAACCCACACTTTCTGTTGAGGAAAGTGATCTGATACCACTTGTAATATACCAGATATAAAATGTATGTAGAACATAAATAAAATGCTAGTAATGGTAGAATAACAACAATATAACCAGAACATTCACCACAATAACACTGAAATGATATAAGAATAACAACATAAATAACACTTTGAATCTAAAAGCAATGTTCACGGGCCTCTTCAAGGGGGCAACCTCCAGTTGAGCAGATCTCTATTACAATAATATCCAAGCTAGGGTTCTCATACCCTCGACTCCTATTTATACTGAAAAGAAGCATCTAGAGGAAGATTCTTCTAGAAGCAGAAGCTTCTATTAGGTCTTCTTACATTCGCCTTATTCTATTTTATTGAAAGGCCTTATTAATATTGACCTTTATTACATCCAAATATATTGTTCTACCTATGTGCGGGTTAGGACCCTAACAGAGAATCTTGTAAGGATTTGTGGGAATATAATCAGAGTTACTGTCGAAGAGACAGGTTGAGAGACTGTGAGCAGTCTCTCTAGGTGAGAGATTGGTTGTTGAGAAGTAGCTGTCAGACCCGTGAGCATACTCTCCAAGTGAGAGTATTGTTGAGAATTGTTCCCTGGTGCGTTGAGAATTAGTCGTAGGGCTTAAAGAATTCTTGTCTGGCCTATTGTCGGTAACCATGGGAAGGGAAGTGGGGTACTCAAAGGACTGTTGAACAAAGAAGGGAAACACTTCCTTGGGTGTGACATGTGCGTGGAGAATGAGGGATTGTTGGCTATTTGCAGCAGTGGGCACATTGAATTGAGCAATTCTGTTGAGTATCATACCTTATCCTATCACTAGGAACCCTTTTTCCTTGGTAGAGTTAAGCCCCAGCTCGGGGGTGACTTGTTGCTGAAATATTATGAGCAACAAATTCTATGGCTGGGAGGAACGTTTGAGTCAAAGTCACAGTTGGTGACTTTCATAAAAGATAAGTGTTCTTTGTGTGCTTGTCTTTTTTACTGTGTGCATATTTATCTATTTTTGACATGGGTTAATTCTTGTATGTTATAGCATATAAGTAATTGTTGTTATTTTGTTTAATAATGTCTACACCTGTAAGTATGGTACTTATAGCTTGTATTTGTAGTTTGACATGATTATGCCAGTTGATGATAGCCTTGTTTGTTAAGTTATATTTTGATATTGGCCATGAGTCTTTGAAGCAAGAATTGAATGCTTTGGTGCTCATGAAGTAGCATGTGTGCATCAAGAGGTTGGAATTAGTGTGTGTGTTCAAGGAAATAGACTATGTGCATAGTGAAATCAGAATTGGTGTATGAAGCCAGGGTGGTTGTGCGCACAATTGTACTATGTGTTCAGTATGCTACTACACACAATTATTTAAGTTTCTTCCATTGTTATAATTTGTGTGGCACAAACCCCGGATGGGGTGACATGTGTCCAGGACGAGGAGGCGAGGTGGCAAGGGGAGGTGGCGAGGGGAGGCGGGGGGCCTTTATTAACTGTCCTCCCCACACACTCTGCGATCCATAGTGTGCGTCAACTCCTTCCATCTCCGTAGCATGAAGCCTTTCAGCACGAGCGCCTTAAGTCCGAACAGACAGAGCATTAAGCTCGCAGCATTAATGGAGTTTATCGTGATTTATTGGTCCATCAACCTTCTCGAGGGATCCATTCTGTTTGAACAGTTCTCTGCGCAACGAAGCAACTGGGCTCTCCTCTCCGTTCCAGCTATGCCGCGTCTGAGGGGGAAACCACGCAGAGGCGCTCGCTAGTATGCCGCCACCGCGAGAAGGAAAAGACACAGGGAATTCCAGAGTGCAGTGACTCTCGTTCGAAGGCGTCGAAGGCAGGCAATTCGACAAGCTTCACCTCCCGGCACAATCGTACAAGAGGACCCGAGCTTACAGCTCTCTCAGGACTTTGATCCCCAGAATTTGATCACCTTCCCGGATGATTGGGACCCCTGCGCCCGAGTCTTTCGCTCTCGCATCACTCCGCCTGGCAGAACCTCCTCCGACTCCTGTGCTAAAGCTTCTCTGAACCCCAGCCCAGGACACTGCATTATCGAAGAGGAGAAGGTGATGGAAGCGGATACAGTCCAAGACGCAGACTGTCAAAGGAATGAGGATGCACAGAAGCGGCCGCCTTCGCCACCTCTTCTGCACCCAGAGCATTTGCAACTTATCTTCGAACTCCGCAGCCTAGCAGAAGATCAAATCTTCCGTGCGGATTGCACGAGCCAGTGACTGGACATGTTATATGCAGCTTACTCTAACGCCTCCCCCAAGCGCTTATGTCCTACTTGCGCACAACCTTTCGTCATTCCAGCTCGAGCAGCAGACGCACGGGACGACAGGGCGAGTCACGGATAAAAGGTTCCAGCGTTTCCATGTTTTTCTTTAAAATTGTTGTTGTACCTTCTCAGGACGGTAGTCCTCTAGCTGTTAGTCGAAATAGCCTTAGGAACTCTACTATCATAATGCAGTTAGTTAAGACTATACCCCCTGGTTTCCTACGGGCAGGGTGGATCTATGTTTTCTCATCACTTTTGGAACTGTTACAGTGTGATAGCCAGGTGTCCTGGTTTCCTTCACAGGCAGGACACCTAGCTCCTATCTGGCATGTACTCTTTTTTTGCATGAAGCTTTAATAGGAAGGTCCCACTTTTACTTAAAAAAAAAAAAAAATTGTGTGGCACAAACGCAAGTTTGGGCTAAGAGAATTACTTCAAGTGTTACTGCACAGACTTGTGCTTACAATAGGATCTGCGCAGTGAAATTTTAGAGTAACATTGTTCAGTAATAAGTTGGATGATGTTACATGGTGGTATTTGTTAGAATGTAGAAGATGATGTGCTCGTTTTACCATTGACGATACCCTCGTCACCCAACCATAGGTTGAAGCCTCCCTCCGAGCACCTTAACCTTGACTGAGAATTCCTCTGGAAGCAAACCCTAGGCTAGATAGAGAAACAAAGAGTAGCCCACCTTTCCCCAAGGATAGTGCATCACAAAAATATGATCAGATAGTCCAAACCCTAGCCAAGAGATAGTCAAACCAACACCTAAACTGCTAGCTGCAGTTGCTGCTCTTCCAGCTCTCCTCCACACGTGCGCACCAAACTGGGAATTGTTGTACGTAGAACTAGCTCTGTCTGCAACTGCTGAGATGTGACAAATGAGAACTGGCGCCCTGTATTTATAGTGATTCTGCCAGTTTTGTTGGGGCTGAATTCTCCTTCTGGATAAGTGTTTGTTCAGTATATTATTATTATTTCTGATCGACTTCTTCTCTTGGAGGCTAATAACCTAATATAAATTATCTTCTTGAGACGACAAGGATTCTAGGGTTATTAGCCAACTCATTAGGGTTTCTCTTGCTTCTCGGAGTCTTCTATTCTCATCAGGTTCACATGTGGAGGTAAATACCTCCCGCAACTACCATAATATTAACACTCCCTCCTAGCTAGAGAGGTATTTACAGGTAATGGACTTGAGCACAAAACATACCATTTACCTGGTAGCATCAATATAGTCATCTAGACTATTTCATGACTAGATCATGAGCATCACCATCACCATCAGCTGCATCATCTCTCAAAACCATACTTCATCTGAGTAATTAGATATGATGTTGGATAAGTCACTCTCACCATAGAGTAATGAGAGGAGTAAAGGCTCTGAACTGTTTTCCATCTGGAAAATCTCTGTTCATCATTCATCTAAATGATCATTATCTCTAATAAACTACTGATAGTCTTCAAGGCAATTAGAACAAGGATAGAACACAACTGTGTCTATTCATAGTAGTACATAACTACAATCCAGTGGTACACTACCACACCAAGTAACACACAAGTACTTGATCAACAATGTATGGTTGCGAATAGTGAAACATATTCACCATAGTAGTCCTCATCTACCGTCATACAGTCTTCATAACAAACATCTGATAGCAACCTGCATAGAAATAATGTTATGATATAGATTGAATTATCTAGGCCAATATTTCACTCACATCTATGAGCTCTGAAAGAATATCTACCTCATGAACAGTGGAGCACATCCACCACAGTAGTCTATATCTACTGTGCTCATAACAAACATCTGATAGCAACCTGCACAGAAAAATATTGTTAAAGATAAACTGAATCATCTGGGCCAATCTTTCACTCATGTTTGTGAGATCTGAAAGAATATCTTCCCTCATCAGCAATGGGCTATCTGCCCTATTCTTTTCAACCAAGGAAGAAGGATTGTTTATGATTTCTAAGCCTGGACCATTTCTCACCCTGGGCCATTCTTCCTACACTAATCAAAGTGAACCCTGGAAATAATGTATAAACCCTAAGAAATGTTTGGACCATTCCCCACCCTGGGCCATTCCTCCTACACTAATTAAAGTGCACCCTGGAGAGAATGTATAAACCCTAAGGAATGATTGTCCCTGATTGTTGAGCCTGGATTATTCCCCACCCTGGGCCATTCCTCCTACACTTATCAAGTGCACCCTGGAGAGAATGTATAACCCTAAGGAATGGTTGTCCTGCATCAACCTCCAAAATGGACCATTCTTCGAAACTGCTCACAACTGTGAACTTCGAAAGAATGACTGCCCGACGAGGCAGACCATTCTACTTGACCACTACTTAGAGTGACTGTCAAGAAGAATGACTATCCTAGACCACTCCCCAAGTTAACCACAATGGGAAGTCGTTGTCTATGATACATCAACAATCAGTTTGCCTCCCATGTTAGCTACAATGGGAAGTCATTGTCCGTCAGAAATCTCAATCCACTTTCCGAATAGGAAAGCATCTGTCCAATCTGGACTATTTTTCAATTACAAAGATAAATAATATTTTCAGTGCTCTCTCCTAACTTGGAGAGTCATTTCTTCCTTTTTCAATAAGAAGGAAGTTGTTTCCACGAGCTCTAGCTTGAGTATGCAAACCCTTTCATATTGGACAGAAGCTTTACTAAAATGTCTACTTATCTTCTCATCCGTGGAGATATGTATTGAAGAAAACATTTTCTCCTTTCTGGACTTCATCATGGATTAGTCTGGAACACTGTGAAGGATTCATGTAGATCTGGACAATAGAGTATATCATAGTTGGAGAACTGGAACATATCCATGTGCCACTTCTTCTGTCATCATGAGATCTGATCTACTGAGTAGTCATCTTGATGTTATAGGAAATCTTCACCACACTTCTGCTGTGAACTGGAGGTTCTCCACCAGGTTGTCTTCTTCTTATCTGCATACAGGAGTCTCTTTTTGGTATGCCTCAAAGTCTTGAGATTTCTCTTCATACTCTCTTTATTCAATTTCTCTGGAGAACATTCTTTGCATTTATTTGATGTAGAACTCCAACTCATGGATGTTTCGGATGATATAATGACTCATGTAGTGATATGTCTGGTGTACTGGAACAAGTAATCATCACAGTCTTCTCCCTCCATTTGAGAGAACCTCTGGTTCTGGATCTTGCAATGCTTTCATTCATAAGTCTTCTATACACTGTTCTTCATCACGACCTCAAGTTCTTCTACTTGATTGCTTTTATTGAGTTCATATCGTGCTGGTAATCTTGTGATTCTGGTTTCTCTTTCTTTCTTGGAATCTTCATGTTCTTCTTCATGTTTTTTTTTATCTCTTGGATCCATGGAGTTTCTTATGGATTCCATGCCCTAGAGATTCCACTTCTTCCTTTCATGATAGGATCATGGATCTGGATGGACAACCAGGAATTCTTTAAGGCTTCTGAGGAAGTCTTCTTCTGTGGTTGAGCTGAACATGTGTTGTCTTTCATGACTGCTACCATGGATATATACATTTCATCATCTTCAATGGATCATAGGATTAGCTCCCTCCTAATCCTTGCTTCATGTAGGAGTGCATATAATTGGCTCCCTCCGTTTGATAGAGTCCACGCTTCCATCCACATCCTTATTGTCTTCTGCAATATATAATTGGCTCTCTTGTCTAACAAAGTCCACGCTTCCATCTTGTTATCTTCTACAAAATGTCATAAGTATTTTTTTTTCAATTTCCTCTTGGTTGCTGACTTCTTTTTGTCTTTGCTTCTTTTAAGTCTTTTCATGATTGATTCGGCTTATCTTGCAATGGCTTCCGCATGATTTGTGTTTCATTCTTTCATGTGTATTATATAATGATATCTATTTTCATCTTGTTTGTTCTTTCATAGGTATATTTCTTCTTGGAACACATTATCTTCCAAGAGATAGATATACAAGATATGTACAGAGACGATGCAAACAAGATATGTACAAGAAATAAGAAGAGTGTTGTTTACCTTTTAGTAGAAGAAGTCTCTTCCATCCTGCTTAGTCTTCTTTGTAGGTTCCTTTTCTTCGGCAATCGATGCTTCGTGTTTCTCCTTCCTTTTATTTAGTTTGGGACACTGATTTCTGTAGTGACCATACTTTTGATAGTTGAAGCATTGTATTTCTGAAATGTCTTTCTCTTGATTTGGCTTCCTCCTTGAACCAAACTTCCTTTTGTTCCTGAAGTTCTTGAATCTTGTTGTGAAGGCTTGATTATCATACTTCTTTTGAGGTTTCTCTTTTTCATTGATCCTTGATTCTTCTTGAGCACAACAATTCCAAAGTTCTTCAAATGTCGAATACTCCTTCCTTGCGTTCATGCTTGTGGCAAATGCATCCCATGTCCTTGGAAGACCATTGAGTACTATGTTCACCAATTCCTTTTCTGAAGTGATCTCTTCAATAGCTTGTAGTTGATCTCTTAACAGGGAGATCCTTACAAAGTATGATATTATGATGTCGTCATCATTCATCTTCATGTTACGGAGCTCATTCTTCAGACTCATAACTTGTCCAATGTTTCTGACTAAGAAGAGATTTGGTAGGGCATCGTACAACTTCTTCGATGAGTCAAGATGGGAGATGTAGGGTATCAAGTGGTATTTTTATAGAATCCACTATGATACTCATGGCATTGATCTCAACATCTTTGAACTTCTCCATAGCTGCAACGCTCTGCGGTTCCTTCTCTTCTCCTTCTTCAAACTCTGGCTTCACGATCTTTCCTTTCACAATATCCAGTACTTTATTCTTAGCAAGGATGAGGTCAATCCTTGTCTTCCATGCTCTAAAGTTAGAGGCTCCATCTAACTTGTTCTCAGACTTCATAGAGTTCGTCATGGCTGCTTGACTTGGTCAAACCCTAGATTTGACCAGAAATCCAAACTTCACGTCTTGGCCTTCTAAGAGTAACAGGAGATGCGCTGGGCTAGGGTGCACTGATCTATCTGGAGATTAGGTCAATATCTTCACTTAAGGTGCCTCGACAAGAGGTTTAGGGTTTCTACAACTACTTCTGCTAGTAACCCTAGCTACAATGCTTTTGGAAACTGCTCCTGCTAGTAACCCTAGCGATAGTTCCTCAACGAGCTCAATGTCTAGCGGCTATGTTTCCTTCCAAATTTTTAGGCTGATTGAAGGGGGGTGGGCCCATAACCTATTAGAATATAGAAGATGGTGTGCTCATTTTACCATTGACAATACCCTCATCACCCAACCATAGGTCAAAGCCTCCCTCCGAGCACCTTAACCTTGACTGAGAATTCCTCCGGAAGCAAACCCTAGGCTAGATAGCCAAACAAAGAGTAGCGCACCTTTCCCCAAGGATAACGCATCACAAAAAGATGATCAGATAGTCCAAACCCTAGCCAAGAGATAGTCAAACCAACACCCAAACTGCTAGCTGTAGTTGCTTCTCTTTCATCTCTCCTCCACACGTGCGCACCAAATTGGGAACTGTTGTGCGCAGAACTAGCTCTGTCTACAACTGCTGAGATGTGACAAATGAGAACTGGCACCCTGTATTTATAGTGATTATGCCAGTTTTGCTGGGGCCGACTTCTCCTTCTAGATAAGTGTCTGTTCAGTATATTATTATTATTTCTGGCCGACTTCTTCTCTTGGAGGCTAATAACCTAATATAAATTATCTTCTTGAGCCGACAAGGATTCTAGGGTTATTAGCCAACTCATTAGGGTTTCTCTTGCTTCCCAGAGTCTTATATTCTTGTCAGGTTCACACATGGAGGTAAATACCTCCCGCGGCTACCATAATATTAACAATATCAGACCTGAAGTTGGGAGAATTTGTGTGACGTGGCCTGACCTGGGAGGCTGTGGAAGTTACAAAAAAAAGACTCTGGGTCCTAACCACACCCTTATTTGGGACTTATCACAGTAGACTCCTTGTGTCACATTGATCATTGTGGTATCACTGTCAAGTAAGACTTTTTTTGCAAGTGGACCCACTTGCCCCATTACCTTTTGTCTATCTCAATAACACCATAAAACCACTATGTTCACATTGATACCACTCTCAAGTGAGCCTTTTTTTGTTGACCTACTCACCCCATTACATAGTGTCTATCTCCATACCCCTAAAAAGTAGCATTGATCACATTGGTAACACTCTCCAATAACCTTTTTCTTATGAACCCCCATCCCTATGTCTACCAGCAACCGTGATGTCACCAATTGTATGGCTCACTTGGAAATTGTGTGTGGAATTGCAACACAAACTAGCTCGTTTTCAATATTTTGTAGAGAAAAAATTTGCTTTAATTAATGTCAAGCTCAACAAACTAGACTCAGTCCCCAAATAGCTATTCAAACACATTACTCTATTCAAGGCACAATCATCCCAACCAGAGGAAGTTGAATCATCCAATCCCATGGGGCCTTACTCTAACCCATTTTTTCATGATCCGGGACCCCCCTAAAGTGGTTCTAAACCAATTTAATGACTTTTACCCCACAAGTTGGGTCACTTAGATGGAACACTATTTTTCCCTACATGATCTGGATTTAGGAGCAGAACAAACTGATTAACAGATTGAATGTAATAAACATAGAGATATGAAGAACAACACAAATATCCAGTGAACAATATATTCTATTGAATAAATGAAATAGGCTGAAACTATAAAACTGCATAAGTAAAACACTTGCTCGAATGGTGGTATCTATCTCTGAGAAGAGATGTGGCTGCTACATGCATCCGTCTGAGAAAAATGATTATAATGAGGCTCCAAAGGCCTTTTTAACATTACTCATGAATTCCAAAACCCTAGACATCCAAAAACCTAACCCTAGGAGATGAAACGCCAAACGTTATGTGGCCCCCTATGGGTAAGTTGGTACCTCAACTTCCCAGGGTCATAAATTTTTCATATGACCTCCATTTTAGGCGTGTGATAGCATGTTGAAAAGTTCTTTTTGAGAACTACGCATTACATTGTCAATACAGAAAGATGTGATGACATGAAAACATAAAAAATAATCTAGTTGGATTAGGTGGGAGGCTACCAGTATCCACCTGGAAGATGTGTAGGGCTTCAGATAACCCAAAAAGTGTAGAACCCACAATTACAAAGAAGTACAAAAGAACGTGCTAAACTAAAAACTGTCAAGAGGAGCCAGTTAGAATAGGTGGCTGGCCACCAATATCCACCTGGATCAGTCCTCCCCCCTTAGGAAGAAATGGTCTCCATCTCTTCGACTCCCTACCGAGGTCCTGCTAAGAAATCCACAGACCTCATTGAACCCTGACTTCACAAACCCACATATAACGTGAGCTTTCCCCATATGACCACAAGGTATGACCGTGTGCTTATGAGAGATGCTTCGCATTTCGGGACTTTCAGGATGCGAAGCCACCCAAAATCTCACTCCTGAACTCCTGACCTCCAGTTCCCTCCCAAGAAATCAAATCTATGGTCTTGTGTTATCCCCTCGATCAACGACTATGATCGTATCAAAATTTCGAGTATTGGGATAATGAACGCGAGCCATCTCTGACTCTCTGTTCCCCGAAATCCTGATTCCCGTAACACCTATCTAAACCCTCCACCCATGTGACCGCTCAGCACGACTAGGGGCTGAGTCTTTGAGCTCGTTGGGACTTCGCGTCCCTCGACTTCTCATTTCCTCGAACTCTCGGGTCCCGAAATGTCAATCCCCGAGTTAGACCCTTAGCCAACTGCTAGCGCCTACCTCCTCCTTCTACCACATGACCCTATCCTATGATCTAGGGCCAATCCACAGAGCATGTCGGGGTTTCGTATACCAGGATTTTACATCTTACGAAACCGAGGGGTCTTTCCCCTTGGTCTCCTGGTCGTCGAAACGTTGAAACTCGTTCACGCTTAAACCGACGGCCTAGATCACTCTTGGATCAACGACCACGATCATGTCGCGATTTCGTGAATCCTGAGTTTGTGCGGTCCCACCCTTTGACCACTCCAAGTCGTGAGTCAGTGAAATGCTACCCGACCGCCACGTGTCCTCTGCTGGTGGATGGTTTCGATTTCTTCGGGACTTTCAGGACTTTGTCGAGTCCATTCTCCTGCTTATGCCAAGGTTAAGATCGATGGTCAATAAAACTCTGACAGATCCTTGGATCTACGGTCCTGGACCCCATCACTACTTGCGAAGGCTGAAGGGGTCTACTTGCGAAGGCTGAAGGGGTCGAGGCATTAATGCCTATGCTCCTCCTCTAGATCCATTGGTATTGACATATCCGGGGTATTTCCGAAAGGATCCCGACCGTTCGTCTACTAAACGACGAAATACTCCCTTTCGATAATTGGACTCGTTATCCTTTCTCAGCTTGAATCACGAAATTCAACCTCTCGGAGCTTCAAACTCCCATGACTCCGAGACCTTAGAGAGATACTCTTTCTTGCATAAGGTTTCCAGACTCGGATCGCATGAACCTTCAGACGGTTCTTGGGCAATTGTCCCTGATCTTAGTCGAGTCTCTGGGTAAAGGTTCGGTACGGTTCCAAGGTTTATGGGGTAATTCCCAGGGAAGAGTGCTCTCGAGGAGCCTTCCTAGAATATTACGAGAATCAAGCAAACAAGACGATTCTTGGTGGAGCGAACTCATGCCCCAGACTTAATCATTTGTACAGAAACCAACTATGGCATGTAAGTATACACATGCATCCATTATTTCCAGTCTAAAACACCAGACAATCATTCCACATAGAAATCATTATGGGCATATAAACATGAGCGTGTATTCATGATATTCAATTCAAAATACAAGGCATAAAACACTTATCAGATCGACCAAGTGTGATGCAACTGCTGAGAGAGGTGCTCGTTTCCACCCAATCGTAGGCTCAGTGACTCCAAATGGATTTACCACTAGCCACCCCCGAGCTAGACCACGATGCTCTAAGATTCAATCTCTTACTTCCAGCTCAAGGAAAGTCAAGGACAAAGGTTACTCTCCTTCTCATGATACAGAAAAATAATCTAGGACGAAGGTTACTCTCCTTCTCCTATGTTCAGAACTCCCTGTGTCTCCAGAGTTTCTCTAGTTCTCTTCCGTGATCCCTGCCGCGCTCTCTCTCTCTACCCTTTACCACACTTCCTCTCTTGCCTTTTTCTCTGCAAGATTGTGTGTGGCGCGAATTTACCCGTCCGTGGTCAGGTCTGAGAGATTTTACGGATGTGCAATTCACCCCCATCCCCTCATTAACTCTTGAGGAGCCTCCCCACCTACCAATCTGACAGGAAATTCATTCCAGGGTTAGAGAGTTGCTTTGGTCTTCGAGAAAGTAAAAACCAGTATGGTACTGGCTCGATGGAAGTTAACACAACCATTCTAGGTCCCTTCCACCACCTTTCATTAGCCATCGCGGTCTCTTTTAGCACATCCCTCTCTCAACAGTCATGTAACACATATTCATAACATAATTTACATTTATTGACCTTTTATACAAAGGTCCATCAAAACAAACATTCACACCTTCAAGTTTTCCATAGTTCCTGGCCAATATAGTTATATTTACAGACTGGGGGAAACAAGTTATTACAGCTGATAGGTGGTGGTGAAGTATGGATCTTGCTGATAAAGTTGGGGCCACTCATATGCCTCATGTCCACAGGAATGGAGCACAGTGGTGAGTGCAGCCATGGGAGGTCAACTGAGGCAGTCAATGACACAATTTGTGCTCCCTGTCCTATACTTGATGTTGAGATGGAATTACTGCAGGTAGGTGAACCACTTCTAATGGCGGTCATTCTTCAACTTCCCCTGTGTCTGTATGAACTGCAGAGGCTTGTGATCAGTGTGGATGATTGTCTCCTTTCCCATAATGTAATGTTTCCATTGACAACGGGCTTGTACAATGGAATACATTTCCTTGTCATAGGTGGGGTATTTCCAGACAATATCTAAGAGTGTCTCACTATGGTATGCCACTAGATGACCGTGATGAGTGAGAACTATTCCTACAACATATTCAGATGCATTAGTCTCAATATCAAACAGTTGTTGCAGATCGGGAAATGAGATTACTGGAGCTAACCACAAGAGATGCTTCAGCTCATCAAATGCTCATTTTTTTTCCTTCTCCCACACAAAATTTTCCCTACCGCAACCCTTGGTCATTTGGCTGAGGGCCATGCAATATGGGAGAATCCCAACACAAATCGTCAGTAGAATTTGGCAAGTCCCAAGAAGATCTGAAGCTCAGTTAATGTGGTCAGAGATGGCCAGTCATGGATGACTTGGATCTTAGTTGGATCAACATGTACCCCATGCTCATCAACAATGTATCCCAAGTATTGGACCATGTTCATGCCAAAGGAATATTTTTCCAAGTTTGCATATAGCTTGTGTTGCCGCAGAGTGCTCAAAACCTGTTGAATATGCCGCATGTGCTCCTCCCAAATTCTGTTGAAGATGAGGATGTCATCCAAATATACCACCACAAAAGAGTTGGTGAAGGGTCTCAATACATCATCCATCAGCCTCATGAAAGTGGTTGGTGCATTTGTTAAGCCAAAGGGCATGACCAACCATTCGAAGAGACCTTCTTTAGATTTGAAAGTTGTCTTCCATACATCAATTGGTTCGATGGGAACCTAGTGGTAGCCAGACTTTAGGTCAATCTTGCTCAAGAATGTCTCCCCCTTGAGTTGGTCAAGAAGCTCATCAATCCCGGAAATTGAGTATTGGTTCCTGATTGTGATTTTGTTAAATGCTCTGTAATCAATGCAAAGTCTCCAGGTCCTGTCCTTCTTCTGCACTAGTGCAATCGGGCTTCTGCAAGGCGAGGAGATGGTTCTAATGTTCCCCTTTTGAAGAAGCTCTTTGATCTGACGCTTGATTTCGTCATTTTTCATTAGCGAGCGACGATAGACTGGTCCATTAGGCAGAGGTGCACCTGGGGTTAGATCAATTGAATGTTTGACTTGGAAGTGCATCGGTACCCCGGTGGGTGAGGAGAAGATGTCTTTGTACTCTTCCACGATCCCATCCACTTGCTTCTGTTGTAAAGAGAGGCTCTGTGTAGAGGCCATGGATGTGGCGACGACCTTTTGCTCACTATGAGCATGGATCACAAAGAAGATGAACTTATCGGTTTGTGAAATGACCTTACTACATTGCTTAGCAGAGATTAAAGAAATAGCGGTAGGTGGGGCTACCTCTGGTATCATGTACAATTGTCTACCCAAAGTAATAATAACACTGTGAGGTCTAGACTCATACACAACATGACGTTTCCACAAATATGGTTGTCCTAAAAGAACATCACAAACCTCAAGGGGAGAAATATCACACAATACCTCGTCTTTGAAAGGCTTGATGTTGTAGACTAGACGAGACTATTGGATGACACGAAGATCTCTTCCTTGGCAAAGCCAACCAATCATGTAGGGTTATGGGTGTGGTGTCGTCGACAGGTCTAGCTGCTTGATGACCTCTACTGAGATCAGGTTCTTCTGACTGTCGCTATTGACAATGAAATGAAGTGGAGCCCCCTTTACTCACACCTTTGAGTGAAAGAGGCGTTCCCCTTCCTTTGGTTCTTTTGGTTCGCTTGGATGGAATTTGGTGGTAGCGACAATGGCACTTGGTTCAAAATCAATAATCCACTTCCCTCCATCTGGATTTGATTCGGATTCAGAATCGACCTCTAACTCGGAAGCCTTCATCTCGGCCACGAGTGACTGCTTGGAGTGGAATTCTTCAGTGTTGTGCCAAGGGATTTTATGGTATTCACACCATTTTCCCGTGTCATTCTTCGTCTTCTCATTGCCCTTTTTGTGTTGCATCTTGGACTGGTTGTCCTGAGAGTGGCCATCTTTGATCTGTCTCTTGCTATGTGGGTTGGGGTTGCCTTTTCCCTGCTTCTCCTATGAGGAGTTTGCAGATCCAAACTCTCACCTCATCTGCTTAAATTTCTGCTCGATCCTGAAAACATATCTAGAAGCCATACCCAATGAGGCGATATCCAAAAACTCCATTTCTTTTTGAATGTATCTATGTAAACAACCACGATATTTGAGCACCATATGTCGCTCAGTCTTTGATACCCAATTTTTTGCGCAGGGTATGGAAAATATTCGTGAAATCTGGTACTGTCTAGTCCCTTTCCTGACACTGGATGGTCCATCTGGTGTACTAGTCCTCGTAGCCTCCAACAAGGTAGTATTGTTCTTTAATGGAATCCCAGAAGGCATCCCATGTAGGGGCAATCACAAATATTGCAGATTCCTCTATGGCCCTTTGCTCAGAGTAAGTATCCCACATGTCCTTAACATGGGGGATGACCTTGAGGAGTGCAAAAGTAATATTTTCCCTATCGAAAAAATTGTGGACTGAAAAATACCCTTTGAGCATATTCAACCATTTATCTATAGCATCTGCATCTATCAGTCCTTCAAATAACGGAATATCAAATTTTACATGTACCTTGAATGGGGTTGCATGGCCTCTTGATGAAGATGCTTCTCCTGTGGGCAACCACCGAAGGATCTGCGCAAAGTTGTCCATCATTTCATTCCTTTTTCATGAAAAGGCTTCCTCGAGCAACATTTTAAAATGATCTCCTGCTCCATCATCTTTATTTTTGTCCCCCATGGGTTGTTGTCGGGCTCGGCGCAACCAATCTTGCAACAGATCATTTGGTTATAGTCCCAACTTCTTGTACCTAGATCTTGTCGGGGACATGCACGAAGAAAAATAAATGAAGAGTAGACCGCTCTGATACCCCTGATCCGATTTTAGGAGCGGAACGAATTGATTAACAAACTTAATACAATAAACATAGAGATATGCAGAACAACACAGATATCCAGTGAACAATATCTTCTATTGAATAAATGAAATAGGTTGAAACTGTAAAACTGCAGAACTAAAACACTTGCTCGAATGGTGGTAGCTATCTCTAAGAAGAGATGTGGCTGCTAAGCGCATATGTTTGAGCAGAATGATTACAATGAGGCTCCAGAGGCCTTTTTAACATTACTCATGAATTCCAAAACCCTAGACATCCAAAAACCTAACCCTAGGAGATGAAATGCCAAAAGTTATGTGGGCCCCTATGGGTAAGTTGGTACCTCAACTTCCCGAGGTCGTAAATTTTGCATACGACCTCTATTTTAGGCGCATGATATCCCGTTCGAAAGGTGTTTTCAAGAACTACGCATTACACCGTCAAAATTTGACTCCATCTACAATTTAACTGTGGCGAGCCAAAAAAACATTGTTTAGAGCCCCAAAACAGCCCTGGAAGTACAGAAAGATGTGCTGACATGAAAACATACAAAATATGCCATTTCGATTAGGTGGGAGGCCACCGGTATCCACCTAGAAGATGTCTATGGCTTCAGTCAGCCTCAGAAGTATAGAACCAACAATTACAAAGAAGTACAGAATAACGTGTTGAACTAAAAAATGTCAAGAGGAGCCAGTTGGAATAGGTGGGTGGCCACCAATATCCACCTGGATCACTACATGGCATCATCGATGAGTTACTAAGATTTTGTGTGGGTGTCTTATATTTAGATCCTAAGAGCCAAAAATGGTGGAAACGACATAAGAACTCTCACAGGAGTTATATTGCTTGGACTTAGTTTGTAATAAATCTCTATGAACTTTTTGAGCCAGACACATTTTTTGGGCCACTCTACCAAGATTAAACAATATAGTACAGTTGACCGAGTACATCTCTACTTTTGAGAAACTTGATTTCCACACTAAAGGCATGTTAGATACCTTCTTCAAAGAATGCTTTATTAGTGGTCTGAAGCGAGAGATTCTTGTCGAAGTCTAAATGGATTTCCCTATTGCTTGGCTCAAAGCCTCTTGAAGAGCTAGGGAAGCCCAAAATGTTGTGAATGCAAAAATAAATTAAAAAACATCCTTTATTCCTTGTCCCCATCCCACTAATCCCTCTCCTCCCTTTAAGATCCACAAATTAACCTGTGTTGAAATGACGAAGCATCAAATTAAAGGTTTATGCTACAATTGTGATGATCAAAACTCTTTATGGCCATTTCATAGGATGACATGGATGTTATCCCTCAAAAACCTCTCCCTTTGCTAGTTGATGACATTCTTCCCTTTGATCAACAATATGTGGAACCCCAAATCTCCTTGCTTGTATTTTGTTGTTTGCACCCATGCATGCATTTGAAATCGGTTTGAGCCTCTATGGAAAGCCATCTACGTTATGTTATTGTGAATTGGTCTCTCAATGGCCCTGAATTTTAAATGGATTGCAAGTAGCTTCTCGTTCCTTGGCTAAGAGTGCATGAAAGGGGAGGTGGTATTCACCCACACCAAATTATGACTCTTATTATCAATTTATTCTTAAATATTTTTAGTAGGAAGTTAAGAATGATCTTGTATTCTACTAACCAAGTGGAAAATTCATCGGATGTAGGTCTCGAGTTTTATATGCATTAACAAGATAAAATATTGTAAACAGTAATAGTTAGGTTAATTATTTTTTGTTTACATCTTTTACTTAGGGGAAAATAGTGATTTATATGTAGATTAGTTATCATTGAGATTCTCGTGCCCATTGGAGGATAATAGTCATTATTTAGACCGATCATGGTTGGAATTCTATCGGCCAAAGTCTCATGCATAGGTACCATTGCAAGACAATAGTCATTATTTAGACTAACTATGGTTGGTGTTCTTTGTAAAGATGCACTTTATCATTTTAAAAATATATTTACAATAACTCTTCTTTGTTTTTGGCGAGAGTTGGGATATATTTTCCATTGGGCCTAGTTTTGTTTTCTTAAATCTTAAATTGTTGACAGTAACGAAAACATGTGTAGACTTTGATCCACTTTTTTCCAAAAAAATATAGTCCCTTACTTGTCAGTGTATTAAGCGTTCTGATTAAAAATGTTGATATCTTGCAAACTCCCTTGGAATCTCACCCTCTTCACCCTCTTCCTCCATTTTTTTGGATGGAAAATGGTAGAAACTGTTAATTAAAATAGTGATTAACAACCCTAAAAAAATTCAATGAAATTTAATCTCGAAACCTACATAAACTTTCACATAAAAACATCGATAAATCAAAACAACCTTCAAAACTTAAACTTTGTCATTTACGCGCATGTAAATAATATTATTAAACATTATTAAATACTTCATATATTCTTTAAAATAAAAAATACCTATATAGGGAGCACTTTACAGATTTGAAAATCTTTTTAATGATTTTTAAAAAGACAAAAGGTACTATATAAGGCAGCCTTTACAAGTCATTTGGCATAAACCGTAGGATGGAACAAAACGCACAAGACATCCATAACGATAAAAATCAATAAATAGTCACTTGAATAAGAAGTGCATTTTGGAGGGGTCCTCTTTGTCATAGGAAGTGGGTCTCCATTTATTATTCGGTCGCTAGGGATATAAGATAGTGGCCACCGACTCTCCTTAACCTCGTCAACTTCGTTAGTTAGAGATGGCTTCTTCTCTTCTTAGTTAGAGAAGACAAGAACAAGTAAAGTGCGAATGTTAATATATCTATGAAGATTTTGTATTCAAGAAAAGTTAAAACGGTTAGTTTGATTAAATTGAGGGTTAGTTTGATTAAATTGAGTGTTAAGAAACGTTAAAAGGTTTAGTTTGATTAAAGTGAGGGTTAAGAAAAATTAAAAGGGTTAGTTTGATTAAAGTGTTTGGTGGTAAGTAACATCGTATTTATTTTATTGGATAGATTTTGTATATATATTTAGATTTTGAAATTGTATTAACTAGCACAGCTCGCTAATATAGCAGTAGGATAACGCCGAAAGGTATGTTGGTAAAGAATTTATTAAATTTTATTATTGATTAACAAATAAACTGTTGCGCTTTATTTATCTGGTGTTAAGATTTTAATTTCTGTAAATCATTTACGTGGCAATCAGTTAGCTATCAAAGTAATTTTTAAATATGATTAGGTAAATGTAAAAAAGTAAACACATAAATGGATGTCTTTATAATAGCTAGAAAGTTAATGATTGAAATCACAGCCATTTATTTTGTGTGACTACTAAAAA
>ML789458.1:504291-521557 GCA_009831015.1 Picea engelmannii
AGAATTAACTATATCAATTGACCAAATTAAGGATTTCACCTTGTCTTGTTGTCAATCCTTCCATAATAGTTTAATATATTGAGTGTATTTGTATCATAGAGTAAACAATTGATTGGTCGAGGAATTGTAATCTAATATCCTTCATTCTCAACCATTATGAAATTTTTTATGTCAATGACTAAAAGGAAGAGATAAATAGTGAAGTACATTTGAAGAGAGATTGTATTAGCCCCATGATAATAAATTCCATATAGTCCAAAATGTTGATGTGTGTATGTGTGCATGCGTGCACGTGTGTGTTTACGAATGTAGAGCTTCATTGTCTAGATAATGATTACAACTACAAAATCACCTTGACATTATTTTTGGATGACTGATGTTTGACATGTTAGGATTTGTTACCCCCCCGGGCTAGGGTTAACTAAGGACATCATCTCTCGAGGCATGGACCTTGGCACATGAGAGAGTAACATATGGAATTTGGAGGCCCAACGTCCCACATTTCTATCCTTAACGTCACTCCTTTGAGCCTAGCGTCAGCCTACTAGGGCATTGCCACCCTTTTTAGGGTTTTATCTTATGTAAAATTCATTTTTTGTAAATTAAAAGGGAAACTTAAGAAGTCAACCCTCTTATGTAAAGACATGAATTTTCATTAGAGTCTTTTGGTCACTAGGATTTCCCATATAAATATGGCTAGCCAAGACTCATTTCATCATCACATTTTTTCTCACACAAGTGAGAGACACTTCTGAAATTTTTACTATTTTTGGGATATTGGCTCTTTTACCTAGTGCGCTAACTTTTGGAGGACAAGTGTCGATCTTTATTTTCTGATTTTTGGATGGATGTGCTGAAATTAGGGTTTATTCTTGTCAAATCTTGGTTAAGTAAGTAGAATTCTGCAATTTCATTTCATATTAGTGATGTTTATGGTAAATTTTACTTGTTCATATTGAAGAATCTTGCTTGAAAAAACCTTAGAGAGGAGCATAAGTGCTTCCTCCTCTCACAAGGTCAGTCTCATCCATAAATTTGTAAAGGAAATCCTATCTAGAGTTAAGCACCTGAATCCCTAAAGTTCTATCACTTTAGGAGTTTGATTCTAGACTCTTGATTATAATTTAATTCAAGACCTTAAGAAGGGAGAAAAGGTTTATGGAGACCAAAATTGCTTGCACTCTAGCAATACTTCTATTTAAGGCTTCAAATATAAGCCCCTAATGTGCTAGCACCTTAGATTTAAAACCCTACCTCTTAGATCTTACTACTATCATCTCGAAAATGAATTGTATTGATGTTGTAAAGGACTCCATAGCTCAAAGACACTAATCTACATGCTCTCTTGTAATGAAAGTGGTAAAACAACTCTTTGTTTTCATTCTTTAAAGATTTTCACTAACTGATGCAAACCCCCACCACCTCCTGGGGCTCACGCGACCTCCCGGTCTAGGATCGTTCACACTAAGGAGCCAAATTAGCTCTCGGGCCCTTGTTGAGCCCTCAAAATGCTTTACCACAGGCCTTTTCCATTTTCCCTGCATGCAAATATGTGTTCACGAGGGTCCTTTCACTACAACAGAGTCTTCCACATGACCTCAGGCTAGAACCATGGGATAAATTTCAACAGGAGGGGAAATTCAGTACTTTGGAGCTTCGGGCTTAGGAATTTCCAATAGAAACACACAAAAATCCTTCCGAACTCGCGAACTAGCGAACAACTGAACGAAGGAAGAGATCAACGGTCTCCAATATCTGCCACAGATCTATGGTACATGGGGATTTCAGGAGTCTTCCCTCCTCCAACACAAATAATTCCAGAGTGTTGAACTCCGACCTAGCATATCGGATGGTTGTTGTCTACCTCAGATCGATGGTTGTTGGCACAAGGGTAGACCCAGGGTTCAACTCCGAGAGTGCACCAACAAGCCCTAACTATTGGCCCTTTCGGCAACACCTGCGAGGTAGATGCAGTCTCACCCGAAGCAACTATTTGGGGGTTGTAGGACAGAGATGTCTACAACCAGAAGGAATGTAAAGTGGGTTCAAAGTGATTGGCACACAACAATCTAGTATTTTTTATCTTCCTAGGATCTACTGCGCAAGATATATCTATCAGATCTAACACAATAATGCAATAACAGTATACCAATAACAAAAAACCGAACACCAATCACACATACAACACAAGATATACGTGGTTCACCCTCTCTCTAGGGATACGTCCATAGAACTATGCTTTATAATGTATTAAGATGAAGCATACAATTCTTATCTGCACTCTTAGCTAACATATCTTCTCTCTTCTTCTCTCTATCTCTTCCCTTCCTGCGCACCCAACTGCAGAGTTGATCTTCGCACCCAACTAAAGATCTTACAATACCAGAAGGCTCTCGTACTCAACACTTCTCTCTCTCACTCAATATTACTCACTCAATCACACAATGAAAAAACCAACAACAATGATCCTAACATCAACAAACCAACCCAAGTCCTTTAGACCTCTTATTTATGCATTGCAATAGCTCACCGACATCCTTAGGTCAAAACTTAGGTGTCACAAACCCTAGATACCAAAACCCTAGGTCATCTTGACCCACGTTTTTAGGGCTTCGCTAGCCTGTCTTTCCTTCCTTCTCGCGCGGTGCTCCAAAGCATCCAATGGTGGCTTTTTTTTCTTGCTGAGTTGTACACGATTCTTGTTGATCTGTCATCCTGGATCTCCTCATTCAACGAATTGATTCCTTTTACTTCGCTTCGTCTTTGCTGCTCTTTTTCTCTCTTCAACCCAGTAAAAGTCACCGTGTCTTCCACGCAATTCACATTCTGCCTTTTCTTCCTCAATCTTTGCTTACTTTCATAACCAAGGGCCAACAGGTCCCCAACACTCACCTATGACTCATCCCGAGGCACTTCAGTTCTAACCTTTATGTTTTACTTCGACTTCAGATTGCACAGTGCATCCTTTGCATTCTTCTCTATGCCTCATCTCCTTCCTTCCTTGTGCAAACTGTCTTTTCTGTGTCTGGTACCCAGTTTCAACTGCACCTGGTACCTAGACCCTTTTCCTTATGCTTTTACTTAGAGCTGCAAGGTAGTTGGTTGTCATTGTACAACTTCAGCCGACTCCCATTCACTAATCCTTCCTTCCATTCTCCCTTCAAAGTCTTCAATTGCATAACTCCTCCTTTTGTAACATAGGCGATCTCATATGGCCCGAGCCAATGCGTTCAGAACTTCCCAAGATGCTTTATGAACTTACTATCATATATCAGTACTATATCACCTTTTTTTAATGCCTTCTTCTTGATGTGCCTGTCATGATAGGCCTTTTCTCTTTCATTTTTCACCTGTTGATGGAATCCTGCAATAAATCTGTCTTCTTTGAGTTCGATCAACTGTGCAAGCCTCTCTTGAACAACACTAGTGTCATCCATATATGTAAAGGCAACAATTCTTAAGCTTGGTACTAGGTATTCCAATGGGACAACAACTTTGAGACCATACACCAACTTGAAAGGGGTCTGCATTGTTAGTTTCTTATAGGTGGTTCTATAGGCTCAAAGTACTATTGGTACTCTTAAATCCCAGTCATCCCTGTTCACACTGCAAATCTTCGTCAGCGATGTGTCCAAGATCTTGTTGAATGCTTCCACTGTCCCATTTTCTTGTGGATGGTAAGGTGTGCTTTTCTGATGGTGGAATGCAAATTCCTTAGTCAGGGCTTCAATTGTTTTATTCATGAAATGTGTGCCTTGATCACTCATAAGTATCTTTGGGCATCCAAACCTGGTTATGATGTCATCAAATATGAAGCATGCAGCTGTAGTTTCACTACAGTCCTTAACTTCTCTTGCTTCAACCCATCTGATCAAGTACTTTGTTTATGTAATTATGTACCTTGCTCCTGTGCGCTTTCCTGGTGGGTTTATAGGTCCCACGAAGTTGATGGCCCATTTCTCAAATTCTTGTAGGGTCAATTGTGATGCTAATGGCATTTCATCTCTTCTGGATGGTTTCCCAACTCTTTGGCATACATCACAGGCTCTATAATAGTCTTTAGCATCTCGGTGTAAGGTAGGCCACCAAAGGCCAGCTCTAAGAACCTTCTGCGCAGTTGATTTCCCTATGTAATGTCCTCCTGCAATGCCCTTGTGAGCTTTTGCAAGGATCAATGGTCGCTCTGCCTCCATAACACATCTTCTCAATATCTCATCAGGTCCCATCTTGTAGAGTTGTCCAACTATAAGTGAAAATTCTACAACACACACTACTAGCTATTTCTTCTGAGGAATTGTATAATCACTAGGTACCATTCCTGTTGACAGGAACTGGACTATTTCTGCAAAGTGGTCATCAATCTTTCTAATGGCCAGCAACTATGCGTCCGACAGTGTATCCTCCAAACTAGTGGGCTCGTCTCCATGTTCCAACCTCGAGAAGTGGTCAGGACCTTTGTCCATTCTTCCTGGCTTTACTATGATCTCAAAGTCATATTCCTGAAATATCATAATCCATTTGCATATTCTCCCCCCCAACACTGTCTTGTTGACTAGGTATTTCAGCGCAGATTGATCAATAAACATTTTAAAGTGTCCTCCCTACAAGTAGTGGAAAATTTTTTGCAATGCAAACACCATGGCTAACCCCTCTCGCTCGGTAGTGGTGTAATTGATCTCAGCAGTTGATAGCTTCTTGCTGGAAAAGGCTAATGGGTGGTCAATATCTCCTTCCCTAGGTTGTGCTAAAACTTCTCCTAAAGCAATAGAAGACGCATCGACATGCACATGAAACTCCTTGCTCCAATCTGGGAAGACCAGAATAGGTGTAGTAACCATTTTTTGTTTTAGTGTGTCGAAGCTCTACTGGCACTCTTCTATCCAACTAAACTGACAATCCTTCTTCAAAAGCTTCTCCATTGGTGTTGTAATATGGGCATATCCTTTAATGAACTTCCTGTAATATCCTGTGTGTCCCAGCACCGTGCACAGTTATTTGACTGAAGTAGGAGGGGGTAGATCAACTATAATGGAAATTTTAGATGGATCGACCATCAATCCCTTCTTGCATACAATATGACCTAAAAACACTCCAAATGGTGAGAAGAAGATGTATTTCTTTAGATTCAAGGCAATTTGACACTGCCTGGATTTGTCCAACATTAGCCTTCGACATTCAATATGATTTTTCAATAAGCTAAAAATAGTCCAATCATCAAAATATGCTTCTAGAAATTTATGCAGAAACTCCTTGAATGCTTCGACCACCACCCTAGAAAATATAGTTGGGGCATTCTTCAATCCAAATGGCATCATTGTATACTGGTAGGATCCTGATTCTGTTGCAAATGTGGTCTTATGTCGATCTTCCTTGGCAATCTGGATCTGATGGTATCATGAAAATCCATCTGTAAAAGAATATACTTCCCGACCTCCCACATTATCTAACACTTCATCAGTGAATGGGATAGGGAAGGGGTCATGCAAACAAGAATTTTTCAGCTTTCTGAGATCTACGCAGATCTTGATCTCTCCTGTACCACCATAGGGCTAATCCATTCTGATTCTTCGACAGGTTCTATAATCCCTGCTTCCATCATTCTGTCAAGCTCAATTTTCACTTTCTCCTTATATTTAGGGTTCATTCTGTAGGGTCTCTATTTGAATGGTCTTGCATATGGTTTCAAATGGATCCTCATCTCCCCCATAGGCCCTTTAATGCTCTTCATATCAGTGAAATTGGTTGGAAACAAGTTCTGATATTCATGCAGTAATTTTGTTATCTTGTCGATAGTGGCATCATCCCAATAATCTCCAACATTTGCAAGATTTCGTGTCTGCTCTGTTCCAATATTGACCTTCTTAATATTGATTGGTTGTACAATGAATGGTAACTCAACTCCCGGTCCTTACACTTCTCTTTGGCCTTCTGTTTCTGCGATGTTCACCTTTCTTGGATCATCGTCTTCATCAACATTGATGTTGTAATAGCCTTGCAGTTTCTGGAGAGGCGCAATCCATTCGTCCTCTTATTTTTCCAAAAGGAGGTTATATGCCTCCTCAAATACTTTCTATCTTACAATATGCAATTCTTGATCTACTGAAGGATATTGACTTTCAAATAAGAAGGTGGTTACAAAATTCCGAGTTATACCTTCCCAATCTGTACTGATGAGGCGTAGCTCTACTTGAAGGTACCAGTTGATAGGTGTCGTGTCCAGCGTGTTAATGAATTTGTGCACCCACTGCTCTTGAGGAATTTTTCTCTAGGCTGCTTCGCAACTTCACACATGGTCCTTTGGGCAGCTTCGACCTGTGTATCGAACTTCATAGCCTTCTACTTGTGTTGAGAACCGCGCTGTCATCAAGGTACGACATTGTACCCAGTCTGTAATGTTGGTTTTGTGTGTCCCCCACCATCTTGATGGTGTCGCCTTCAGGGCCTCATCCATTGCCAACAATATTTGTTTCATTGGTACACTTTCTTGAAATTCCAACAAGAAGGTTTCTAAAGGATTCAGACCATCAAAGGTGGGTAAGTTACTTATTGTTGTGTCGATCCAATGAACTTCTCTAGTTAATCTAGCACATCTTCTCGTAGATACTTCATACATTTTATTTTTCCAGTTCTCTAGTGCTTCTTCTGAGTCTGATGAACATGCGTTGTCACTTCTCCAACTTAGGTTTCCATCGGTTGTAGGATTAATGTAATCCTGTTGTCTGGCTGTTAATTTGTATATGTTTTCCAGTTCATATGTGCGGTATTCTTCTCTGATGGGCTTTGTGTATCAATGCCATTCATCTGGATCTAAAGGCGCAATGACCCTAAGGCCATCTCTTTCAAACATCATACGTCTTTTCTTTAAATCAACCACAGTTGAATTATTGAAATCCCAATCAATTCCTAACAGCGCAGGGTAAGGACAACTATCATCAACTATCTCAATTACCTCAAAATCTGCAAACGTTCTTACTTCGTCGATGTCCATAGGGACATGTTCCAATCGTCTAAAGGGGCTGACAGCTTGATGATTAGCCATTCTGAGCATGATAGGGGAATAGATCAACTTCGGTTTTCCCATTAGTGCCCAAGTTTTCTTCGTCATGACATTGACCTCCGACCCTAAGTCGAGGACCACATAGTCTATATCATATTCTCCTATTTGAGCATTCAAGTGTAATTCCTTATTTGTCCTTCTCTTTTTAGCGATTTGGTGTACTTCCCTATTCAGTAAGGGATCTATCTTTCCTAGATCATACTGTCTGATTAAATTTTGTAGTTCTTGTACAACGCTCTCATCCTGAATCAACTTAATACAAGTATATAGAAATTCCATAGCTTGCTTACCTCTTTTCCTTCTCTTGGTGAAGAAGACTGATCAAATTCTTGAGGCATCCCATATTCCCTTACTTCTGGCTGTGTCTTTGATGAAGAGACTTGGTCTTCTTTGAACTCTTTTCTTTCCTCCTCAAATATATGTCTTTCTTTCTTTACATCAAAATTTTTGGGTCTTCTCTGTAGCTTTCCTGATTCCCGAGTCTTCTGTAGTCTTTCCATGGGTCAGTCTGTCTTCTCCTGTAACAATGCCTCCTCTAGTTATAAAAGTGATTCTAGGTTCTTCTCCACGAGGTCCAACATATATCAGTTTCACTTGCGGGTTTTGTTCAGGTCCTCGTCTTTCCTGAAGCTTAGCCAACAATGCTGGACATTCCTCAATAATGTGTTCGAAAGAGTTGCAATAGATGCAAATAGTGCAAGGGTTATGACAGTCCCTTGTGAGGTGTCTTGGCTGTGCACAGTTATAATAGATGATCTATCCTCGGCCTCGACCCATACCTCCTCCTCATCCTCATCCTCTAAATCCACCGCGAGGATTGAAGTTTCCTCTCCTAGGGGAGTTATACTGCATAGTGTTTCCTTCTTGCTGTACTTCTCCTTGAATTTTGTATATGTCTCTTGAATTTTCATGCAAGAGATCGTAAGCCCTACAATCCATATCATCATGTCCTATGGACTTACAGAATGTGCAATAAAAATTTGTGGGTGTCTGAACATACTTTTGCACGTATTAGCACTCACCGGGGCGATGTCTATTTCCGCATACCTCGCACCAGGGTAAGGTGACTTGCTTCAAAGGGATCGGAGCTCCAGAGGCCAAGTATTCATGGAATAGGAGACAATGTTCCTTGTCATGGCCTTCTGATCTACATCTGACACACCATATGTCTGCTCTTTTATCTTTTTTCATATCTTCGACATGCAAAGACAAACTAGTTAGTTGACTCAAGATTTGACTCATACCTGAGATGGATTCTCCCATAGGGGCTGATTCTAACTTCATGGCGATCTCCAGTGCATTAGATTGTGAAGCAATCTTCTATTGCATTAGAGGAACTCTGATGTGTGGTAAAATGGCAGCAATGAACCACTCTTTGTTCTGCTCATCTGGGATCTGAAAAGTCAATCGACCTGTTAAGGTCTTGAATCTTTGATCGAATTCCCAAACAGGTTTGGCTACCTTCTGCTTGATCTCTTTCATCTTTGTAATACATTGTGACTCTGACTTGGGTTTCTTGAACTCTCTAGTTAATTCATTCTTGATCTCATTCAGTGGCTTAGGTTGTGCAAGTCCTTGGACAAGCTTCATGTACCAGCTCAGTGCACGATCCCTTAGGGTAGTACTAAACTGGGTTATTTTAATAGCTTTGTCGGTGACATTATTAATATTCCATACGGCTTCACATAGGAACCAATGTTGATTAGGGTCTTCAGACCCATCTCCCCTAAAGATAGGGAGCCTCATCTGATCTGCCATAGATCTTCCTAGGTTTCATGTATGAGTATATGTTGAACTGCTAGTAATAGTACTCTGAGGACTCTGGTGACTCTGACTATTTTGATTGCTTAGTGCTACTAAAACAACAGAGGGATTAATAGTACTTACTTCAGCAGTCTGCGCACTTCCTGAAGTTTCTGGCTCATCCCGACGAGGTTCTTCAGCTTTCCCTTCCTTTGTCCTAGCGGGTTCTGAATGCTCTTCGTCCGTTAGGTCTGCCTCTTCTCCACTATAGAAACCCTCGTCCCCGTAGTTCTGCTTAAATAGGTTTTCAAGATGAACTTCTCTGAACGCTCTTCCACTGCACGTATGTCTAGCCTCTGTGTTGCTATCGTTGTCCGAATTTTTGAACATTAGCTTTTTCAAATCTGACCAATCTACTGTATCTTCAAGATGTTCTTCTCATGCAATAACATCTTGATCCTCAACTTCAGAAAATGTAAAAATTTTCCTCTGGGTCCCTTGAAGAAATATCTCTCCGCTTGGCTATATGAATCTACTCTGTCAACAACAAACTCGGTGATGTACCCTCCAATGGTGCTATCAAACCAGTGATCTACTGCTCGTGACATGGCGTTATCGACTCTCTTGATCTTCTTGATCAACACCGACATCCAAACCACATGAGGTCTAGATCTGATATCAAACTGGGTATCTGCTAACCTGGCTAACCAATCGTATAGCTCCTGATGGATTCCTCCAAATAAAATCTCTTGTATATCAGTAAAGATATATCTTTCCAACCAATCCTCTGTACTAAGATTAGGGTTCTTGTTCTGGGCTTCAGCAAAGTCCTTTTCTTGATCCTCTATCCACTTTAGAATTTATGTCTTTGATGGAAACCACCTTGAGATTCCCTCAAGAAGATTCCTGTCCCGACAATGGAACCATTTGTTGGCACAAGTGCAGACCTAGGGTTCAGCTCCGAGAGCGCACCAACAAGCCCTAGCTACTGTCCCTTTCTGCAACACCTACGAGGTAGATGCAATCTCACCCAAAGCAACTATGTGGGGGTTGCGGGACAAATATGTCTACAACCAGAAGGAATGTAAAGTGGGTTCAAAGTGATCAGCACACAACAATCTAGTATTCTTTATCTTCCTAGGATCTACTGCGAAAGATATATCTATCAAATATAACACAGTAATGCAATAGAAGTATACCAATAACAAAGAATAGAACACCAATCACACATACAACACAAGATATATGTGGTTCACCCTCTCTCTAGGGCTACATCCACAAAACTGTGCTTTATAATGTATTAAGATGAAGCATACAGTTCTTATCTGGGCTCTTAGCTAACATATCTTCTCTCTTATTCTCTCTATCTCTTCCCTTCCTGCGCACCCAGCTACAGGGTTGATCTTCGCACCCAGTTGAAGATCTTACAATACCAGAAGGCTCTCGTACTCAACACTTCTCTCTCTCACTCAATATTACTCACTCAATCACACAATGACAAAACCAACAACAATGATCCTAACATCAACAACCCAACCCAGGTCCTTTAGAGATACCAAAACCCTAGGTCAGCTTGACCCACGTTTCCAGGGCTTCGCCAGCCTATCTTTCCTTCCTTCTCACGCGGTGCTCCAAAGCATCCAACGGTGGGTTTTTCCGCTTGCGAAGTTGTCGATGATCCTTATTTATTGTTGGTCTTTTGTCCTCGATCTCCTCATTCAATAACTTGCTTCCTTTTACTTCGCTCCATATTTTTTTCTCTTTTGCTCACTTCGACCTAGTAACAGTCACTGTTTCTTCTGCACAGTTCACATTCTGCCTTTTATTCCTCGATCTTCGCTTACTTTCATAACCAAGGGACAACAATGGTCTATATTTACTCCACGCTCCGAACTTCAGAGCTTTTCACAACACCACCTCAAATCCTCCGGAATGCTGAATTGAAAAACTCGTGAAGGGTCTCAATCAAGGGTCCACAGGTCCACACCAATGGATGGTCGAGATCTAATCCAGCCTTCGAGAGTTCTCAAGCCTTATCACTTTACACATCTGTTCTCCTGGACTGCCAATTTTTCGAACCACTAGAAATCTGCCGACACGTGGCTCTGGTGCCAACGACCAGGGATTTGTGCCGGCCTTTGGGGCTTTGGGAATTTTTGATCCAAAAGAAACACACCCCAGATCTTCCGGAGCACCAAACTCTGAACTACGCTCGATCTTTCACCACGTGCACCTGGCGCCAACAAACGAGATTTTCTTCGGCCTTCAGATCTTCGGGAAACTTGCACGCTCTTGCGATTACACTTCAATTTCGGCAGATAATTGGGCTTCCGGATAACCGTTGATCTATGGACACGTGTCCATATACTACCAACAACCCATTAACTTTGGGCTCTGGGACTTCGGAGAATTCACCTCCTTTACAATGAACACACAAAATCCATTGAACTCGTGAAGTTCGAAGGACTTCTAGGGGTTAACACCTACGCTTCTTTTCCAGATCCAATGGTCATGAAAGAATTTGGCTCCTCTTGAATGGATCTCAACCACTCATCCTTTAGACAATGTGAAACCTTCCTTCACAGACTTTTTCCTGCTATTCCTCCTGAGCTTTATCACTCTAAGTGATTCGAACCTCCGATGCACACCTTGTGCTTCTTTCCTTGAAAAACTTAAGCCTTGAAGATTTATGGAAAATCCTCATGCGCACTCCTTGTGCTCATCCTCCTTGAGAATCTTTCAACACTTGACTAAGTGTTGGCCCTGTGCACACCTTGCACGGGTCTCCTCGAGATTTTATACTCAAATGAGTATACATGCACTCCTTGCACTCACTCTACACAATTCCCTCTATCTCTCCTGAGCTATTGAGTCTGAGAACAACTCGGCCTTCACACTCCTTGTGTGGTTACTGTGCACTCCTTGCACTAGGATTTCAGAAGAGAAACAATTGAAACTTATAGAAAATCAAAGGTTCATTCATTCAACCATGAAATACACATAGGCATATAAAACACAGAAAAAAATAGATAACATAACATTACCAAAATTAACTCAGAGATAAGCAAAATCAGAGATTTGAAGAAAATCTCCTCTATTATATTACTTTAGCAAAACATTTAAAAAATGTTCTTGCGGCTCTCAGCTTCTTCTCTACAACTCTCCAGCAAACTTTTTTCAACAACTAACTACTCTCTACGACTCTCTTCAGTAGAAATCACAATAAACTTCAACAACCTCTTTTGGGCATAGATTACATACATTAATACACGAGGGGGCTTCTTGAGCCTTCCCTCCAGACTATTCTAGTGATATCATTTCACAATTAAAGCAACCTACCACTAATTTTATTGCATTAAATGGATAATTACACCCTAGATATGAGTCGATGCTCAAAATATGTACAATCCTATAGGTAATTAAGACGATTACAATAATCTGGAGCACATACAATGGCTCTTGCCTCAAAATATTAAAGGGACTTTAATTAAAAATGTTTTAAAATTTAAGGTGACGCGCCCTCCTTGGAATCCAAACCAGTTCTGAATGCACTGCGCTGGATGTTGATTTGTCCTCCACTACGCCTCATTGAATGATGAGGGTGATGCTCCTGCATCACTAGCTTTGCTAACTCTAACCTAAGCTAACTTACTAATTTACTTGGATATGTGCTATATTCTCCTTGTCAATTAATGCAATTTTGAAATCTATTGTTTGTTGTTGTTACTAATTTGTATTTTTTATTATAAATTGTCATACTGCTGCAATTTCATAATAGTTGTATTGACTCTTGCTATCTAGTGTCCTAAAGAGGTGTTACTTTCTTACTTGTGCTTGGAATTCATCATATATTTTCTATAAGTGTTCTTGTCTTGGGAAGGTACTCAAACCACCTTTTACCTCTTATTTCTCCTTGACCTAGATGTTGACTTAGGTGATCAAGAGAGGGGGAGGTAGGATTGTCTATCAAACTTGCTAATTTGATCCATTAAGGTCACAATTGAAGCCTCCCTTGTGGTGGACCTCATCCATCACTAAAACGAGGGGATTTCTTACTAAGGTGATAGTGGTGGGATTTCCTATAGTTACATGAGATTTGGTGATCTTGTGTTGGTATTTGCACAACTACAAATCCTACGATAACATTTTGGCGCCACTGCTGGGGAGAATCGAGCTAGTTTTTGTAATGTACCCAGCCACCAAAGTTGGTCACTCCATGCAAAAACTTTCTCTTTAACATCTCTGATACCATAATGTAACATACCCAACGCTCATCTGAGAAACATTACGTGTAGAAACTCATTAGATTATTAATATTTACTGCTAATTAAATTCTTGTAGCTTACCAGCCGCAAATCACACACAATATTGACCAATTGATTGATACCACATTTTTTAATGCATCTAGAAACATATATTAAACATGAATATAATTTTTAAAGAAAATAGTAAACACACAACATTCATATAAACCATTTACATAGAGAAATTAACATAGGAACATAATAGAAACACTTATTTGTTAATGATTAACCAAATGGATGCAAACAAAGGATGAACCTCCCAACCATAGGCACTGCTAATCATTTTCTCTCATCAATAAGCCACCCCTGAGCTGAGGCTATGAGTCCATAAGGAGATCCATCCCACTAACTATCCACTCTCCACACAGAGCATCCCCAAAACCCAGGTTATAGTCTCAGAGAAGTTCCAAACCTCCATATCTCTCATTTCCCCACAATCTGAACTACCCAAGGAATGTACCCCCTTCGCCGCTCGCAGTCCCTCATGATGTAGCATTCGTTTATCAAGGACACTAGTGCATTCAGTTGGCCAGGAATCACTCGGATGGTAACTCTAATAACTCTCAGTTGTTTCAAATTTTCTCACAACATCCTTCACAAGGATGTAAGTCATTTTCTCCACACAAAATCGCACCACGGGCTCACAACCCAATTTACAGGAACAAAAACCTATTTATCAGCATAAAAACACAGCCAAAAAATGGTTTCCTTCAAGTAGACCATGGCTGGTCCTCTTCCCAACCTTCTTCTCCTCCTTTGCTGCCCAAAAAATATGATGCAAGAGCATCGCCTTCAAAGTCAAAGAAGCAAGTGTGGAGGCCTGGATATGACATCTCAGCATGACAGAATTTCAAATCAACATTTAACTCAGAAACAGAACGAGTTGTTGAGAGATTTTGGAAATGAAGTTTTTAAATATATCTTGTTTGTAAAGTCCTGTTTGACTGTAAGGAGTTGCAGATAGAGAGAGTAAACTCTTATCTGGTAATAAATGATAGTTATTGTAATAGGACAAAGTATGTAACTGCTAGAAATTGATAGGATTGGTTGCAGACATGATGAAGAAGATCTAGAGGAGCCACTCCTTAGATAGTTTTGTTGTTGTATTGTATTAGAGAGTAGAGGAGAGTAGCAGATAGGAAAAGAAGAAAGATGCAATGAAGAATTGTAATACTATGTAATTTATTTCATGGATGAATAGAATAGACAAAATTGTTCCAATTCCTTGGAAAATGTTCATTTTGATGTGTGATTGAGTGAATGATGTATTTTGTGTGTGTTTTAGTTCATGAATGATTATATATGGTTGATCATATGAATTTGTGATGAACTGGATAAGTTTCAATCGTCTCTCTTCTGAGAACTCGTATGCAAGGAGTGCATCTCGTACGCAAGGAGTGCGTCAACAGAGTCTCGAATTGGCTCAAAGGAGTTCAGAAGAAATGACGGTAACTTAGACCAAGTGCAAGGAGTGCATAGAGACAAGGAGCGACTAAGTGTTGAAGAACCAAAATAGAGAAGCGCAAGGAGTGCAGGAAGAGTTTATTTCGAATAAATCCTTCGATCTGAGTTTGTCGAGGTCCCAAGAATGCAAGGAGTGCGTGGGAGATCAAAATACTCAAAGGAATCAAGATCATAAGATATAGTGGGAAGAAATATTCAAAGGGAGTGAGGCTCTGAAGGTTTCATGAGTTATCAATCAAGATTCGCCCAGGAGGGAGTAGGATCATTCCAGATCGTTGGATCTGGGAAAAGTGCACGAGATTTAAGTCTCTTGGTGTGTGCAGGAGAGTGGACTGTCAAAGTCCCGAAGTGATTAGGTACTATTCATCGTCAAGAGGGAAAGGTGGAATAAGATCTACAACTATGGAACATAAGCACTTCGGAAGTTCGTAGACAAGGAGGAGGCGAAATCGACGAAGAGACGAAGTAAATCTTGACTATTGATCATGAGGAAGTACATGTCAATAGATTGAAGACTTCGAGTGAAAGCGGTTAGAAGGTGGGTGTGCAGTAGTTGAAACTACCGAAGCATGAAGAAACGAAGCGTTTCACAACCGTCGATCTGTGGGAGACATGCGTCGACAGATCGTCGACTTCAGGTAAACACACTCAGAAGGTGAGTGTGAAGGAGTTGAAAGTCCTAAACCTTGAATATCCAAACTGAATCATAGCCATCTGATTCAAAAGGACATGCGGCATAAATCTGTGGACTCTGGGTAAATACCCAAAGTAAATCGTAGCCATCAGATTTAGAAGGACACGCAACATAAATCCGTGGACTCTGGGTAAAGACCTGAAGTGAATCATAGGCGTCCGATTCAAAAAGAAATGCGACATAAATCCATGGGCTCTGGGTAAATACTCGAAGTAAATCATAGCCATCAGATTCAGAAGGACACGCGACAGAAATCTGTGGACTCCGGGTGAAGACCCGAAGTGAATCGTAGTTGTCGATCTGTGGTAGACACACATCGATAGATCACGAACTCTAGATGAAATCATTCCAGGAGAAAGGGAAGGTAGAGAGTTGAAAACTCTAAAGCCTGGATTGCCGAAACAAATCACGACCATTGATTTGAAAGGGACACGTGTCAATAGATCATAAGAATATGAGAACGCGTGCTTCGAAGAGAAGGAAGGAAAGGAGGAATATCTCAGCCGTATGTCAAGAGGCATCGCCTGAGATCACAATATCAATGATCACATTGAATTACGTGGACATAAAGTGATCGGACTTTAAAAATCTGAGAGCGGGCCGCAATCAAAACCACGATATCGCCAAAGGGACATGTGGATATTGGTAGTGAATTGCGGGGAGAAAAGTGGTGTGATATCAAACCACTCTTGGCCACCCCGCAATCACATGCTTACATGAGGGCATAGCCCGAGGTAACATGCAGGAAGGGGCTAATGGAAAAGGAGTTGGCGCCTGAAATTTAATATTTCGGAAGCGTGAAGGAAGAAGTTGCGGGTATCATAGAACCTGCACCAAATTTTGGTTCCCTTTTAAAAATAATCCATCCTGGATCAAATATTATGTCCATGGGATTCTATCTCCCAACAAAGGATTCTTACATTCCTCATAATCTTCCTTAAAATCTGGATCTTCTCGATACATTTCCTTGAGGTGTTCAAACCCTAAGGTCTCCACTTGGAATTCCTGTACAATTAAACTCCTCCTACTCAAAGCATCTACAACTTTTTTAGCAGTTCCAACAATATGTTTAATAACAAAAGTAAATTTTTTCATAAATTCTACCTATTTAGCATGTCTCTGATTCAACTTTTCTTGCCTAGTAATAAACTGCAAAGCTTTATTATAACTGTACAAGACAATTTCTTTAGGAATTAGATAGTGTCTCCACTTCTATAAATCTTGAATCACTGCATAAAATTATTTTTCATATGTGGAATACTTCTTCTTGGTGTCATTCATCTTCTCACTGAAATAAGAAACTGCCCTATTATCCTGACTCAATACTGCTCCAATAGCTACTCCACTCGCATCACATCTCACTTGAAATGTTTTTCCAAAATTTGGTAAGACCATAATTGGTTGTTCTATGATCTTCTCCTTCAACACTTTGAAACTTTTTTCAACTTCCTCTGTCCAATTAAAATAGTTGTGTTTCTTATTCACAGTGTCCAGCATGGGTGTACATATACCACTGAAATTTCTGATAAAGTTTCTATAAAAACTTGCTAACCCATGAAAACTTCTTACTTCAAATATGCTTTCTGGAGACGACCATTCTTTGATTGCTCTCACCTTTTCTGGATCCATCTTCAATTCATTTGAAGAGATCCCATAACCCAAGTAGATGAGTTATGTCTTCATAAAAGATCTTTTTTTCATATTTATCAACAATTTTTCTTGTTGCAACCTTCTCATCACTGATGTCAAATGTTTTAAGTGTTCTCCCTCTGTCTTACTGAAGATTAGTATGTCATCCAGATACACTATGACAAATTTTCCTATGAAGTCTTTCAATACTTCATTAATTAATCTCATAAATGTGCTTGGGGCATTTGTCAACCCAAATGGCATGACCATCCATTCAAAAAAACCTTCATTTGTCTTGAATGCTCTCTTCCATTAATCTCCCTCTCTCATCCTTATTTGATGATATCCACTCTTCAAGTCTATCTTGGAAAAATA
>ML789459.1:0-12009 GCA_009831015.1 Picea engelmannii
AAAAAAAATAGACACATTTTTATATTGAGATAAGATATTTTATGTGGCCAAGAAAAGGAGAAGAAAAAATCACATCAGCACCAAACCTAAGGGCCCGACATACATATATTATGCACGATGTACATTAAGGTGTGCCCCTCACACGCTTATGCGGTCCAGGGAAGGAGCATTTAATGAACTTTGTGCATGATAGATATTAGGGAGGCAATGATGTTGCAATAGTCTCTCGAGACCATTAAGTCCTAATTTCTCTTATGGCGTACATGGTACTTTGGTCATGAGATATGGACCTCTCTGCTCTTGCCATTGGGCAAAAGGTTCAATTATTTCACTGGATACGTTGATTGGATTGGAATGCATAATTGTATTTTAGGTCTAAAACCCTGAAGAGTCACATCTCACATGCCTCTCCATGAATAAACATGATGGATTAAAATGGGAATAGGGAGTAATAACTATGTGCCATGATGTAATTAGGTGGCTGTAGCTTTCTCTGGTTAACAGTTGATAATGAAGTATAGTTATTAACTATGATTTTATGTTCGTTAGGCTAACTTAATTCATTATTGATAACTTCATGTTAATATTTCTTAAAAAGGTATTTAATAATAAGTTGGAATTATAGATCAATATGGTCAGCTTTTCAATAGTTTCTGAGAATAGGTGGAGTGTTTACTCAAAATATCAAATGTTTCATAGATTCCACACAATTTACATTCTTAAGTCTGACAACAATAAAATAGTTTAATTACAATTCACCGATCTTAATCTCATTTCCGGCATTTTTTCTTCAGTTTACATTCATAGGTCTGATATCAATAAAATAGCATCTATGAGTTTAATGGCAATTCACCAATCTTAATCTCATTTCCAGCATCTTTTCTTCAGTTTACATTCATAAGTCTGATATCAATAAAATAGCATCTAAGAGTTTAATGGCAATTCACCAATCTTAATCTCATTTCCAGCATCTTTTCTTCAGTTTACATTCATAAGTCTGACATCAATAAAATAGCATGTATGAGTTTAATGGCAATTCACCAATCTTAATCTCATTTCCAGCATCTTTTCTTCAGTTTACATTCATAAGTCTGACATCAATAAAATAGCATCTATGAGTTTAATGACAATTCACCAATCTTAATCTCATTTCCAGCATCTTTTCTTCAGTTTACATTCATAAGTCTGACATCAATAAAATAGCATCTATAAGTTTAATGGCAATTCACCAATCTTAATCTCATTTCCAGCATCTTTTCTTGTTTGATTTGTTGGGTCCACTGTTAAATCAACTGTTCTGTACTGCTTGATATGTTATGCAAAGGACGGTATAGGTGGTTCAACTGTTAACATCCAGAGGTAAAGCAAGAGAGTCGATGTGATATTTCAGGCTGTATGATGCCGACAAAGTGGGAGCTAAGGGGTACTTAAGTTGCTCTATTTTTGGTGAATCTTGTTTTTCTGATCAGATGAAGTTTCATTCCAAGATTTTTTTTTCGAAATTTAGAAGTTTAAGGTTTTGTTAAAATGGATTAAAATTGTGAACAAAATGCGAGATTTTAACTTTTGACTGTTTCATTTAAAACAATTTTTTTTAGTTTCATTTATTTGTTTGTTTTTCAAAATTTGGAAGTTTTCTAGGTTATGTTAAAATGGATAAAAAAATTTGAACATATTTCAACTGCGAAACTATAACTTCTTTAAAACTCTGCTGGATTTAAAAGCAATTTGAATGGGAGTGGGTTAACTATGGAGTAATTTTCCTTTTTGAGTTATTTTTCCTGTAGGTTTTTAGGCGGCCTGGTTTTAAATTTTGCTAATCTAAAATTTTGATCATCTGGATTGGTTTGAAATGGAACAAAACCCCTAAAATAAAATACTGTTTTGAAATACCTAAAACTCTGATCCATACAAAACTCAAACTACCCCTAAAAATTTGGCAGCAGGATACAGATACATTTTTTAACTGGAAAAAAAATTGCTCCCTAGTTAACCTACTTACTCCATTTGAAAAAAAAATTGCTCCCTAATTAACCTACTTACTCCATTTGAATGGGCCTAGCCCACGCCCTCTGCAAGCTTCTCTCCCTTCATAATTCACAACTAATCACAATCTGAACCTTGTACAACCCCGGCAAACGCGCTTTCATCCTCGTGGTACCCAGCAACACGTCGCAATGTGATTGTTCAGTACCAGTAGGTAGCATAAAACCAAGAGAGAAAACATCCAAAATGTAGGGTTTGACCAGGTTTTTAAGAATTACCTATGTGCGGTTACTAATGGTCGAGAGTTGTGCCATGAGTGATCGATTACATATATAAATGTTGCATGTGTGGGTTGGTGCTTTATAGGCACTCTGTCAAAGAAAGTGCAGTGAAACCATTGATTGCCCCCTCTCTTCTGTCTGTGTAGATGTTCCACAAAGTGCTGGAAATGGCGGAGACACTGTGGATTCCGACTCTGCGTAGTTGCACGAGCGGAACAAGTCTCTGAGAAAATCTGAATCCTTTTTTTCGTTTGTCTATTGATTGTTTCCACCGGAGTCTTGCAGCTTTTGAATGGTGGTAAGGAGACAATCCACATATTTTTATGTATATTGAGTGTTCCAGGTAGCCAGATACCTAGGAGAGCTGAGCACTGACCTAATTTCTTATCATGTCTATTTAAACTAAATACTAGTTTATCAGAGCTGAGCACTGACCTAATTTATTTTTCAAGTATTTGTAGTTTTGCCTGAGTTCGAGTTTGAAAATCATGGAGAACTGTAATTGCCATCGAATGGATTGTAATTCGCACAGTGGGCAGCACCGCCATCGCCATCGCGACCATCATTATCATCGTTCCAGAGATCCGTCCTTCTCGTCTGCTATGCTCGATGCAATATTTAAGTCTACCGAAGACGAGGGAGGAATGATGGCGTACAAGAATAGTAACAGTCGACAAGAGACGAGAAAGGTCGAGGTCGGGAATAATACACTCATGAGGAATTCCAGTTATAAACGCGTCGCCAGAATCGAAAGGCAATGGGATGAGGATCCAGCATGGATGAAAATTAATGAGAAATCTATGCGTGGAAGATCTCTCAAGATCGGTGTTTTCAAAGCTGAAAACTACGAAGCCGAAGCTGCGTATAGCAAGCACAAAGAATTCCATCTGTCCTTTCAGTCTATGTCATCTGCAGCATCGTGTTCTTCTAATTATACGAGTGATTCCACCTCCAACTGCTCATATTTATCGTCCGATGCGGAATCCTTGTACAGAAATAGTTCTTCCATTCGTACTGCTAAAACAGAAGGGAATTCTCATCACGTGGGTCGTGAAGGCAGAGCATGGAAATGGGCTGTTGGCGATCGAGATTTACATGGAAAATCATCGACTAGAGATGGCTATTTTCGAACTACTGAGACACCTTTCATCCCTGCAGACCATACTAAGATAAAGTTAAAGTCCAAAAGTCGCAAAGATTCCAAGAAGCCCAAGCACCCAATCTCTCCTGGCAGGAAGCTCGCAAGTTTTCTGAATTCTCTGTTCCTGGCTGGCGGTAGGAAGAAGCCAAAGCTTTCATCATCTTCTTCTGTAAGTGACTCCAATTCATATTTTTCTTCTGAGACAAAGCCCACCTCCACTTTTGCATCTTCTTCTTCAGCCCAATCCAGGTCATGTTTGAGTAAATCATCCAGAGGGTCGAAAAACAGGAATGGAGTAGGAAGGTCTGTAACTTTCTACCCAACAACTGTACTTCTGAATGACGAATCTCGCCCTTGTGGGGATAAGTGTCTCCACAGAATGGAAAATCCAGGCCCTAGTCCAAATCCCCCTTATTATCCACATGCTCATCCATCTACAGATGCCTACAAGCTTCCAATGGTTAGCAAAGAATTGAAACTTCGTATTCGTGAGGAGGACAGCCATTCAGCAGTAGCTAAGAACATGATTGGCAAGTATCAGAAAGCAGACAGCATTATGGATTCTGTGGTAATTAGGGATCTTGACAAACAAGACGAAGAGGAGGAAGAAGACGATGATGATGCCAGTTGTTCAAGTTCTGATTTGTTTGAGCTGGAGAATTTGGACGAAATCGACATGAATGTGTACCAAAGAGAGCTTCCTGTATATGAGACTACTCATTTAGAGAGAAATAGAGCCATTGCAAGGGGGTTAATTGTTTGATAATCTACATTCTGTAATCCCTAATACAGTGATGTTCACGTATTTCGTTGCAAGTTATATGATCATTTGTAAACTGTATGCATAGTCCAATATGCATAAACTGTTATGCGTAGTGAATAGAAGTTCTCAGTGACAGCCATGGATCGTCTACTCCGCCTCACTGATTAAAGATGGGAATAATCAATATATTTTTGTTGTTCAGTGGCTTATATTTATCCATCTTAGCTGATGGAACTTGTGTTTTGGCTACTGTTAGTGTGAAATATTCACAGTGAAATTCAGTGTCTGTTAATGTGAAATTGTGCTTAGAAAAATTTAGTGATAAAAGATAATCCTGTGTGCCATTTTAAATGCATTGTTCTATTTGGAAATCCACTCTGCAACGAGCCATTAACACGAATGGCCCATCATCGAAGGGGAATGTAACTTAGTGGGTTGAGGCAGGTCGTGGGTTCATCGGCCAGTTCTAAACATTCCTAATACTTGAACCCAATCTAATACCCTGTAAATTCAATGCTGAGATCAATTACAAGGAACATGGACATCTTTTCCCAATAACCTACTCTGCCTTTCGTTCATGGGAGCATTATCTACCCACCTATGCAAATTTTCCCAATAACCTACTCTGCCTTTCGTTCATGGGAGCATTATCTACCCACCTATGCAAACTACTCTGATTCAGATGTGTTAGCATAACCAGCCATACTCACACAACCAAGTGTAAAACAATTACCTAAGTTGGTAGAGCAGCCCCAGGCCCACTTAATTCAATAGGCCTCAACATATCGAATTGAATGGTAGTTTCTTAAATTTGCAAAGTCCTGAAGTAATAATATTATTGAATTACCTATATAATTTAAGAGCACCATTATGAAATTGGGATGTTTATCCATGATAATTGTTTGAACTCGTTATTCCCTCGTAACATAGAAGCCACAAACTTGAGAGGGGGTTATAAAATCTAATCAAACGCATGTAATCACAGTCACTCTGTTAAGAAGGTTACAAAATCGAATCAAACGCTCTATGTGAAACGAAAGAATCACTAACTAATCTCAACAACCTCAACAAGTAGATACAGATCCATTCGATGTAGAATATAGTGTGAAGGTTTCCCCACTCCTAGAATCAGAACAGAGCCCCGGTTTTAACTTGCATTATACTTAATCCTTTGAAATCAGTGACCTGTTTTTTTTCCCTTTTCAACAAGGTTATAATAACATCTAGAAAGTAAAGTGTTTTTATAGTAACTAAATGACTGAGATGTATAACAAGCATATGCATCTTATTTATAATATAAAACACAATGATTTTTAATATAATTTTCTGTGGAAAAGTCCATGACAGTAAATAGTATATTTGAACATGTTGTTATTTAAATTGATAAGATGCAGACTGTCAACAATGGCTCTTTTTTAAAAATCAAATTCCAAACCATATATTTCAATGTAGAAGTGCCATTGACCTCGTTCTCCATTGAGCTCCAAAACTAGCCAACTCTTGATATGATAGTCTACACTTTTCATGGTTAAATACCGCATTGATTGCATTCCCCAGTCATCTACTTTGGAATCTTAGTATAAAATATAATCTATTATTGGTTTCGTTTTCCCTCACTGAATTGCCATGGTTTGTCTGGATGAGCTTGGATTTCAGTGTGAAGAATTACCGGACTAGTTACATCTTTTGTTTTTTCAAAAGTTTGAAATTAGTGAACAAAACACACATTATAAAATACTTATGGCATGCATAACAGTATAAGGAAATAATGAAGTTGGATAATGAGTTAACCATTTGGTTCTGGTTCTGTGGGAATTTGAAAGTTTGATTCTTTAATGGGAATTTGAAATTTCGTGATGCATCTTAACATATATATATGTTAAGATAAATTAAAAACCTTTTTAAATACATCAGACAATCTAAATATTTGGATGGTATCCTAACCCATAAACACAGTATTATATAATTTAGTATTATATAATTTGAACATTTCAGTTTCACCATTTTAACAATTAAAACAAGTGATTTTGACAAATTTCCACTTAAAAAACAAATTTCAACTGCCCAATTGAATCCAAACCGTCTCAGAGAGTTGGTTATTTATAACAAATTTCAACTGCCCAATTGAACCCAAACCACCTCAGAGAGTTGGTTATTTATTTACACTTCAAAAGACAAAGAGATGTACCATGCAATCTGCACATTTATTTATTTAACAAATTTCAACGATCAAACTGCACCATTTCAAAAAGTAGGTTATTTATTTATATTTCAAAACAAACAGAATCCTAATATAATATGTGAAAAAAGAAAAAAAATGAAAAACAAGTATTCTATACCATGTAAAGTGATGATGGTGTTGATGGTTAAAGTTTACTCAAATAAAGATTAGTTTATTTGATATTAAGAAAGGTAAGGTAAGAAATTACAAATTTAGGAAAGGGAAGAAATAATATAGATTTATTTATAATGTTATTTGGGTGCTCAGAAAACATTAAGAGAAACTTCCAAGATCACTATAGTTTTGATGACTTAGAAAGTTAGAAAAATCAATATTATAACAGATATTTTGAAATTAAAATTTTATTTAAGCATAACACTTCAGAAAAAGTGTTTTTCTTCTTCAAAATGAACGGACTTCAAATTCACCTTACCTCCCTCTTATTAATGCAGTTCACAAACTCACCTACAGCACTGAACAAACTTTGACATGCAATGAAACTTTGACATGGCCACTCACTACTCACATCCTCACTCGTCATATCCTTAAAATCAGTGAACAATAACACACCACTGAGCACTGCAGCACTGATAATAATATATCTTGAATACACATTATATCTCTTAAAATATATTCCTGTTGATATTGCACTAGAGAGAAGAAATTTAGACGTTAACCTCGATCCTCCATCTCAATTGAGCAGGAAAAGGGAAGGCCAATCTCATATATTAAATGTTAACCTGTCTCGACACTATTCACGTGGCCCATACCTATAACCAGAGAAGCCAGTCACCGCTATGTAAGTTATATAATAATAAATAGAAACTCGCTGTAATCAAGATTTGTACACTCCTTCGGAATCTAGTATCAACTTTCTTCCAAACTGGCCACACCTCACTTTTTCGATTCTCGAAGGGCCAGTCTACGACAGAGAATTACATAACTAAATTTCTCGATTAGTGTTACGACTGGTCATGTCACTCAATATAAATATCAATCATTCTGTCGATATTCAAAAAACGCACGACCACTACGTTCGAGAGTCAAGCCTGTTCAAATATGTCTGTGACACTGGACATTATGGTCGGAATCATGAAGTGACATCTATATTGGATAAGCAGTAAGCATCCGCCAGTCTAACTGGCATCAATAAGTTGTTATTTCTGCTTATTTTTGTGATTTCTTTCTGAATTTGGTAAGTTTAAAATAGCTTAAATCGTGCAATTTGTTTTTCAAATGGCTATTTGACTCATTTCAGTGAAATATGTAGTTATTTAGATTTCATTGTGCTTTAAGATTACAGTTTCGCGTACTCGATATTGCAGTTTTGAGTTAACAGTAATTTCTGCCCACTGATTCTTCCCAGATTCATGTTTAAAAAAATCTGCAGTGGTTTGAGTGCCCCTTTTTCCACTCCTTTGACTTACTTAAAAAATGCTGAGATAATCAGCCCAAAAAACGCTGATTCTTCTCAAATTCATGTTATAATTGCTGCGTATGATCAAACTAAAAAGCATTCATTGTTGTATATGATTTGGTGGTTTGTGTGAGAACACATATTATCATTAATGCTACATCGAAGGGTGTATATTGTTTCTCTAATGCCACTTGATATTCATAATCTAATGCCACTTCATATTCATAAGTATAGGAAAAAAAATTGTCTACTTTTCTACTTGTTCTTAATTTCCTAAAACAATAATGTGGATAGAATGATTTGGAGAGATATATAGTACAAATAGTTGGTACAATAAAGAGAATTTTGTTGAAGATATTAACTCCTAGTTGTTTTGAGTTTAATATTTGATATTCTTCATCATAAAATCAAATGTATTGGGTATTGTACTTTCTAAGTGAGATGCTTGGTTAGGAGTTTGTTAGATCTAGATCCTATTTATGTGTGTGGTTGAGATATTATCTCAACAAATGGATTGTATGGCTAACATAGCCTATGTATCTTGAGCCTAAATTTGATGTATAAATATGTGATGATAATAGAATACAAAATAGTTTTTAGTGTGCAATATTTTTCTTGGTCTAAGAGCTAGTAGTTGTAGGTGTAACTCCCTCGGGATGTGAAATGTAATATGTTGCTATAAGAAAGTAGGAGAGTAGAATTGGATTAGTTGTGTGAGTGATTGCAGTAAGGTTATGTATGTAGATCCTTTCTTTGAAAATTGTTGTTGCATAAGTAAGAAAGAAATAGACAAAGCACTCTAGAGTTAAAGGCATATTATCCTAGCAGTTACCAAACTTTGTTGACGGATGCATACCTTCTTGGTGGTTGAATAATTCACATTACTCAACGATTGTGTTTGATTGGAAACCACTTACTCTTGGAAGCCATCTTATTTCTTGAGATGGGTCTGTTCGGATAGTAAACTAAGTTGCTAGAGTAATTTGTTTTCCACGTGAAGATCTACGCGAACGTGTAAATACACTTGGGAGGATGGCACTAAAGTCAACATTAATCCATAATTATTCAAGGCTATGCTTAGAAGATGGAATTTCAAGTATCTTCTCGTTGATGACTATGAGAAATATGCCAAATGACTGCTACATGTGTACAATCTCGGGGGCCAGAGGAGCTGGAAAGGCGGACTAGGTCCACTATATTAAATAATGTCCACTATGGTAGTTAGGTATAATAAATGTAAGAAGGATTTTTATAAGGTTCCTAGGAGATAGAAAGTGTTATATAAAGAAGTGTAAGCAATGTATTGAAGCACAATGAAGAATATTGTGAATGTATCACGCATTGCTTGACGAGTGTTATCCTTCCATAAGGATTAATATATGGCGTTACCCTTGAGGAAGGATAACACTCGTCAAGCAATGTTTGATACATTCACAATATTCTTCACTATGCTTCAATTCATTGCTTACACTTCTTTATATAACACTCTCCATCTCCTAGGAACTTTATAGAAAGTCTTCTTACATTTATTATATATAACTACCATAGTGGGCATTATTTAATATAGTAAACCTAGTCCAACTTACATTGAATGACTTCCACTAATAATACATAACCACATTCCCATTGGGTACCTCCCTAGGTACCTCATATCACCTCCCTAGATATACTACATTCCATCCCCCTTCACATGTTTCATCCTCGAAACATGAAAAGAAACCATACAATATGACCGGTTAATCAATTTAGCCAACTGGTACCAAATATCTTTCCTTGGCCACATAAGGGAAGACATATTTTGTTCTTTTTACATATTTTTTAAAGGGAAAAAATGGGGTGGCACACTTCAGGTTCAGATTTAAAACTTTCTGAGCAGAATTTGTAGAAACAAATTGGATATTTGAATTCCTCTTGGAAAAATACCAATTTCAAAAAAACAATAAGCCGAAATAGAGTCCACAAAGTAAAGTTATGAGCATTTTAAATTCAAGAGGTTTTTTAGGATTTTTTCGTAAAACCTTATGCGATTTGCACTGTTAGTTCTTTTATAAACCCTAGTTTTTGTTGAAGACTTTCCCAAGCAAGATGTTTTTTACTGGAAAAGATGATGACCCTAGTATTGAAGAATTTCTAAAAGAAGAGAAGTCAATTTGGAAAAATTGGAGATGTATAGTTAATTTATGCTTACAAGGTGATGCGGCCATTTGGTGGAGCTCACTTGACTATGACAAAATGATGGCTTTCTATGATGAAAAATTCAAACAAATGTTTTTATACAAGTGGTCTCGTGCCAAGAGTAAAGATAAAGAAATAATCAAATGCTTATTTTCATGTGGAAAATATATATTACAAGTCCATGGTTGTATTCATAAAGAAAATATCATTGTTTCTATTAACTCAAGTTGCATGCATAACTTTATCAATATTCAATTGGTTCATAGATTGCAATTTCCTGCAAAGAATATTCAATGCAAACATGTTGAAGGTGAAAATGTTCATTTTTTTAAAGATTTGAAGCTAAGTGTTATAGCAAGATTTGCCTCACCATTGATATCTTGCACAGAGGGCCTTTTTCCATTTCAGTACGCAGACTTATCAACCCCTTTTTGATAAATCTAGAGCCAAAATTATATATTTTTCCACATATACGCTTCCTAACTGCTTTGCAAGATGCGTATACGCTTGTTGCTCCACTATAGCTCGCGTATATCGAGATTTGTGCCAAAAAATACAAAATGAGGTCGGGTTTCCATGTCACAACAAATGATCTCCGATATTTGGCCTTCCATATACTGGAAACGTTTCGACTAGGCCCTTCAGTTGCATTTTGGAGGCTATAAGAGCACAATTTTGAGCTATGGAAAAAAAGCGAGAGAAAGCATTCAACTTTGACAACAAAGTTACTTTGGAGAAATTACTTCATATTGAGTCTACATCCCTTTGTCCCTCAAGTCTGAACACAGTGTTCATCCCCCAAGCTCTTCCCTTATTGTCAAGGGGATCTCATTATCTCTTTGCTATGAGCTTGCCTTTGGTGGAGGATTGAAGTGGTGGAGACCCAGTTGGAAGGAACTTGGTTTCTTGGTTTCGAACCGTGTCGACACAAAAGTTTGTAATGTTGATACTTTTGTTGATCAATTATTAATAGAAATAATCATTTCCTGTCCTATCGATATCTTGCAAATATATGATTATTATCCATGGGCATGTTTGTAATGTTTATTAATGGATTGTGTTATCTAATGTGCTAACTCATTTTAGATATTGTCACTATATACTTGCATTGTTTGTTTGTTGAGAACCTCTTACAGGTGTAAAGCTTTGGGTCAAAGTGCTCAATGGTGGAACGACATCAAATGATTGGATTGAGGTAGGCAACTTCCTCGTATTGCACATTAGTTTATATAGCACATGTTGGAATTGAGTTGATTTCTGCAGTCATACCTGTCTGTTGTGGTTTACCCTTGACCATAGAGAGTTTTTCCCTTGTAACAGAATTGGCGACTCCACTAGCGAGAGATCTTCCTTCTAAGGGTTGAAGTACTTTTTCTTCTTACATTGCTCTTTTTCATGTGTGTTTCTTGTTGTATCACTGCTGGACAGATTCTATTCACTCTGGGTCTGAGTTTTCAACCTTTTACCCTTACCTATCATTGTTTTAAAGAATATACGCCCTTTTTTCCCTGACAACTGCGTGTATACGCTTGTTGTCCCACTACAAGAGGCGTATATACGCCCTTTTCTCTTGCACATGAGCGTATACCACTTCCCCCTTGCTTGTTTGCTTGGTTTAGTGACTGCTAGGTAGGTTTTGAGGATCACTAAGCCTTCTTAGGTCTCTGTGGTACCTGTTCAGATTATCTAGGATGAAAGGAAACCTGTGTGGAGTTGAATTTTTGGGTGGTATCTTTCTCTTTGTTTTTCGTTTTTGATTTGTCTTTGGTAGTTGGGTTGTCTTCTTAGTTGCTTGGTATTCTGCTTGAGTGATTGTTTTTATATATAGTAGAAGTTATATATCAAGTCGCTTATCAATCCATGCATTTTCATTTTAATACATTGAAAACAAAAAAAATAGGTATTTTGCATTGGTTGGTATTTTTGTCTTGAAACCTTTATCATTAGCTTAGCACATTTAGAGAAAGATCGCATTTTACTTCTGAGTTGCAGAGTTAAAATTGAAAATTGCATTGTTTTTATTTA
>ML789459.1:12109-35650 GCA_009831015.1 Picea engelmannii
ACTGGCGGATGCTTACTGCTTATCCAATATAGATGTCACTTCATGATTCCGACCATAATGTCCAGTGTCACAGACATATTTGAACAGGCTTGACTCTCGAACGTAGTGGTCGTGCGTTTTTTGAATATCGACAGAATGATTGATATTTATATTGAGTGACATGACCAGTCGTAACACTAATCGAGAAATTTAGTTATGTAATTCTCTGTCGTAGACTGGCCCTTCGAGAATCGAAAAAGTGAGGTGTGGCCAGTTTGGAAGAAAGTTGATACTAGATTCCGAAGGAGTGTACAAATCTTGATTACAGCGAGTTTCTATTTATTATTATATAACTTACATAGCGGTGACTGGCTTCTCTGGTTATAGGTATGGGCCACGTGAATAGTGTCGAGACAGGTTAACATTTAATATATGAGATTGGCCTTCCCTTTTCCTGCTCAATTGAGATGGAGGATCGAGGTTAACGTCTAAATTTCTTCTCTCTAGTGCAATATCAACAGGAATATATTTTAAGAGATATAATGTGTATTCAAGATATATTATTATCAGTGCTGCAGTGCTCAGTGGTGTGTTATTGTTCACTGATTTTAAGGATATGACGAGTGAGGATGTGAGTAGTGAGTGGCCATGTCAAAGTTTCATTGCATGTCAAAGTTTGTTCAGTGCTGTAGGTGAGTTTGTGAACTGCATTAATAAGAGGGAGGTAAGGTGAATTTGAAGTCCGTTCATTTTGAAGAAGAAAAACACTTTTTCTGAAGTGTTATGCTTAAATAAAATTTTAATTTCAAAATATCTGTTATAATATTGATTTTTCTAACTTTCTAAGTCATCAAAACTATAGTGATCTTGGAAGTTTCTCTTAATGTTTTCTGAGCACCCAAATAACATTATAAATAAATCTATATTATTTCTTCCCTTTCCTAAATTTGTAATTTCTTACCTTACCTTTCTTAATATCAAATAAACTAATCTTTATTTGAGTAAACTTTAACCATCAACACCATCATCACTTTACATGGTATAGAATACTTGTTTTTCATTTTTTTTCTTTTTTCACATATTATATTAGGATTCTGTTTGTTTTGAAATATAAATAAATAACCTACTTTTTGAAATGGTGCAGTTTGATCGTTGAAATTTGTTAAATAAATAAATGTGCAGATTGCATGGTACATCTCTTTGTCTTTTGAAGTGTAAATAAATAACCAACTCTCTGAGGTGGTTTGGGTTCAATTGGGCAGTTGAAATTTGTTATAAATAACCAACTCTCTGAGACGGTTTGGATTCAATTGGGCAGTTGAAATTTGTTTTTTAAGTGGAAATTTGTCAAAATCACTTGTTTTAATTGTTAAAATGGTGAAACTGAAATGTTCAAATTATATAATACTAAATTATATAATACTGTGTTTATGGGTTAGGATACCATCCAAATATTTAGATTGTCTGATGTATTTAAAAAGGTTTTTAATTTATCTTAACATATATATATGTTAAGATGCATCACGAAATTTCAAATTCCCATTAAAGAATCAAACTTTCAAATTCCCACAGAACCAGAACCAAATGGTTAACTCATTATCCAACTTCATTATTTCCTTATACTGTTATGCATGCCATAAGTATTTTATAATGTGTGTTTTGTTCACTAATTTCAAACTTTTGAAAAAACAAAAGATGTAACTAGTCCGGTAATTCTTCACACTGAAATCCAAGCTCATCCAGACAAACCATGGCAATTCAGTGAGGGAAAACGAAACCAATAATAGATTATATTTTATACTAAGATTCCAAAGTAGATGACTGGGGAATGCAATCAATGCGGTATTTAACCATGAAAAGTGTAGACTATCATATCAAGAGTTGGCTAGTTTTGGAGCTCAATGGAGAACGAGGTCAATGGCACTTCTACATTGAAATATATGGTTTGGAATTTGATTTTTAAAAAAGAGCCATTGTTGACAGTCTGCATCTTATCAATTTAAATAACAACATGTTCAAATATACTATTTACTGTCATGGACTTTTCCACAGAAAATTATATTAAAAATCATTGTGTTTTATATTATAAATAAGATGCATATGCTTGTTATACATCTCAGTCATTTAGTTACTATAAAAACACTTTACTTTCTAGATGTTATTATAACCTTGTTGAAAAGGGAAAAAAAACAGGTCACTGATTTCAAAGGATTAAGTATAATGCAAGTTAAAACCGGGGCTCTGTTCTGATTCTAGGAGTGGGGAAACCTTCACACTATATTCTACATCGAATGGATCTGTATCTACTTGTTGAGGTTGTTGAGATTAGTTAGTGATTCTTTCGTTTCACATAGAGCGTTTGATTCGATTTTGTAACCTTCTTAACAGAGTGACTGTGATTACATGCGTTTGATTAGATTTTATAACCCCCTCTCAAGTTTGTGGCTTCTATGTTACGAGGGAATAACGAGTTCAAACAATTATCATGGATAAACATCCCAATTTCATAATGGTGCTCTTAAATTATATAGGTAATTCAATAATATTATTACTTCAGGACTTTGCAAATTTAAGAAACTACCATTCAATTCGATATGTTGAGGCCTATTGAATTAAGTGGGCCTGGGGCTGCTCTACCAACTTAGGTAATTGTTTTACACTTGGTTGTGTGAGTATGGCTGGTTATGCTAACACATCTGAATCAGAGTAGTTTGCATAGGTGGGTAGATAATGCTCCCATGAACGAAAGGCAGAGTAGGTTATTGGGAAAATTTGCATAGGTGGGTAGATAATGCTCCCATGAACGAAAGGCAGAGTAGGTTATTGGGAAAAGATGTCCATGTTCCTTGTAATTGATCTCAGCATTGAATTTACAGGGTATTAGATTGGGTTCAAGTATTAGGAATGTTTAGAACTGGCCGATGAACCCACGACCTGCCTCAACCCACTAAGTTACATTCCCCTTCGATGATGGGCCATTCGTGTTAATGGCTCGTTGCAGAGTGGATTTCCAAATAGAACAATGCATTTAAAATGGCACACAGGATTATCTTTTATCACTAAATTTTTCTAAGCACAATTTCACATTAACAGACACTGAATTTCACTGTGAATATTTCACACTAACAGTAGCCAAAACACAAGTTCCATCAGCTAAGATGGATAAATATAAGCCACTGAACAACAAAAATATATTGATTATTCCCATCTTTAATCAGTGAGGCGGAGTAGACGATCCATGGCTGTCACTGAGAACTTCTATTCACTACGCATAACAGTTTATGCATATTGGACTATGCATACAGTTTACAAATGATCATATAACTTGCAACGAAATACGTGAACATCACTGTATTAGGGATTACAGAATGTAGATTATCAAACAATTAACCCCCTTGCAATGGCTCTATTTCTCTCTAAATGAGTAGTCTCATATACAGGAAGCTCTCTTTGGTACACATTCATGTCGATTTCGTCCAAATTCTCCAGCTCAAACAAATCAGAACTTGAACAACTGGCATCATCATCGTCTTCTTCCTCCTCTTCGTCTTGTTTGTCAAGATCCCTAATTACCACAGAATCCATAATGCTGTCTGCTTTCTGATACTTGCCAATCATGTTCTTAGCTACTGCTGAATGGCTGTCCTCCTCACGAATACGAAGTTTCAATTCTTTGCTAACCATTGGAAGCTTGTAGGCATCTGTAGATGGATGAGCATGTGGATAATAAGGGGGATTTGGACTAGGGCCTGGATTTTCCATTCTGTGGAGACACTTATCCCCACAAGGGCGAGATTCGTCATTCAGAAGTACAGTTGTTGGGTAGAAAGTTACAGACCTTCCTACTCCATTCCTGTTTTTCGACCCTCTGGATGATTTACTCAAACATGACCTGGATTGGGCTGAAGAAGAAGATGCAAAAGTGGAGGTGGGCTTTGTCTCAGAAGAAAAATATGAATTGGAGTCACTTACAGAAGAAGATGATGAAAGCTTTGGCTTCTTCCTACCGCCAGCCAGGAACAGAGAATTCAGAAAACTTGCGAGCTTCCTGCCAGGAGAGATTGGGTGCTTGGGCTTCTTGGAATCTTTGCGACTTTTGGACTTTAACTTTATCTTAGTATGGTCTGCAGGGATGAAAGGTGTCTCAGTAGTTCGAAAATAGCCATCTCTAGTCGATGATTTTCCATGTAAATCTCGATCGCCAACAGCCCATTTCCATGCTCTGCCTTCACGACCCACGTGATGAGAATTCCCTTCTGTTTTAGCAGTACGAATGGAAGAACTATTTCTGTACAAGGATTCCGCATCGGACGATAAATATGAGCAGTTGGAGGTGGAATCACTCGTATAATTAGAAGAACACGATGCTGCAGATGACATAGACTGAAAGGACAGATGGAATTCTTTGTGCTTGCTATACGCAGCTTCGGCTTCGTAGTTTTCAGCTTTGAAAACACCGATCTTGAGAGATCTTCCACGCATAGATTTCTCATTAATTTTCATCCATGCTGGATCCTCATCCCATTGCCTTTCGATTCTGGCGACGCGTTTATAACTGGAATTCCTCATGAGTGTATTATTCCCGACCTCGACCTTTCTCGTCTCTTGTCGACTGTTACTATTCTTGTACGCCATCATTCCTCCCTCGTCTTCGGTAGACTTAAATATTGCATCGAGCATAGCAGACGAGAAGGACGGATCTCTGGAACGATGATAATGATGGTCGCGATGGCGATGGCGGTGCTGCCCACTGTGCGAATTACAATCCATTCGATGGCAATTACAGTTCTCCATGATTTTCAAACTCGAACTCAGGCAAAACTACAAATACTTGAAAAATAAATTAGGTCAGTGCTCAGCTCTGATAAACTAGTATTTAGTTTAAATAGACATGATAAGAAATTAGGTCAGTGCTCAGCTCTCCTAGGTATCTGGCTACCTGGAACACTCAATATACATAAAAATATGTGGATTGTCTCCTTACCACCATTCAAAAGCTGCAAGACTCCGGTGGAAACAATCAATAGACAAACGAAAAAAAGGATTCAGATTTTCTCAGAGACTTGTTCCGCTCGTGCAACTACGCAGAGTCGGAATCCACAGTGTCTCCGCCATTTCCAGCACTTTGTGGAACATCTACACAGACAGAAGAGAGGGGGCAATCAATGGTTTCACTGCACTTTCTTTGACAGAGTGCCTATAAAGCACCAACCCACACATGCAACATTTATATATGTAATCGATCACTCATGGCACAACTCTCGACCATTAGTAACCGCACATAGGTAATTCTTAAAAACCTGGTCAAACCCTACATTTTGGATGTTTTCTCTCTTGGTTTTATGCTACCTACTGGTACTGAACAATCACATTGCGACGTGTTGCTGGGTACCACGAGGATGAAAGCGCGTTTGCCGGGGTTGTACAAGGTTCAGATTGTGATTAGTTGTGAATTATGAAGGGAGAGAAGCTTGCAGAGGGCGTGGGCTAGGCCCATTCAAATGGAGTAAGTAGGTTAATTAGGGAGCAATTTTTTTTTCAAATGGAGTAAGTAGGTTAACTAGGGAGCAATTTTTTTTCCAGTTAAAAAATGTATCTGTATCCTGCTGCCAAATTTTTAGGGGTAGTTTGAGTTTTGTATGGATCAGAGTTTTAGGTATTTCAAAACAGTATTTTATTTTAGGGGTTTTGTTCCATTTCAAACCAATCCAGATGATCAAAATTTTAGATTAGCAAAATTTAAAACCAGGCCGCCTAAAAACCTACAGGAAAAATAACTCAAAAAGGAAAATTACTCCATAGTTAACCCACTCCCATTCAAATTGCTTTTAAATCCAGCAGAGTTTTAAAGAAGTTATAGTTTCGCAGTTGAAATATGTTCAAATTTTTTTATCCATTTTAACATAACCTAGAAAACTTCCAAATTTTGAAAAACAAACAAATAAATGAAACTAAAAAAAATTGTTTTAAATGAAACAGTCAAAAGTTAAAATCTCGCATTTTGTTCACAATTTTAATCCATTTTAACAAAACCTTAAACTTCTAAATTTCGAAAAAAAAATCTTGGAATGAAACTTCATCTGATCAGAAAAACAAGATTCACCAAAAATAGAGCAACTTAAGTACCCCTTAGCTCCCACTTTGTCGGCATCATACAGCCTGAAATATCACATCGACTCTCTTGCTTTACCTCTGGATGTTAACAGTTGAACCACCTATACCGTCCTTTGCATAACATATCAAGCAGTACAGAACAGTTGATTTAACAGTGGACCCAACAAATCAAACAAGAAAAGATGCTGGAAATGAGATTAAGATTGGTGAATTGCCATTAAACTTATAGATGCTATTTTATTGATGTCAGACTTATGAATGTAAACTGAAGAAAAGATGCTGGAAATGAGATTAAGATTGGTGAATTGTCATTAAACTCATAGATGCTATTTTATTGATGTCAGACTTATGAATGTAAACTGAAGAAAAGATGCTGGAAATGAGATTAAGATTGGTGAATTGCCATTAAACTCATACATGCTATTTTATTGATGTCAGACTTATGAATGTAAACTGAAGAAAAGATGCTGGAAATGAGATTAAGATTGGTGAATTGCCATTAAACTCTTAGATGCTATTTTATTGATATCAGACTTATGAATGTAAACTGAAGAAAAGATGCTGGAAATGAGATTAAGATTGGTGAATTGCCATTAAACTCATAGATGCTATTTTATTGATATCAGACCTATGAATGTAAACTGAAGAAAAAATGCCGGAAATGAGATTAAGATCGGTGAATTGTAATTAAACTATTTTATTGTTGTCAGACTTAAGAATGTAAATTGTGTGGAATCTATGAAACATTTGATATTTTGAGTAAACACTCCACCTATTCTCAGAAACTATTGAAAAGCTGACCATATTGATCTATAATTCCAACTTATTATTAAATACCTTTTTAAGAAATATTAACATGAAGTTATCAATAATGAATTAAGTTAGCCTAACGAACATAAAATCATAGTTAATAACTATACTTCATTATCAACTGTTAACCAGAGAAAGCTACAGCCACCTAATTACATCATGGCACATAGTTATTACTCCCTATTCCCATTTTAATCCATCATGTTTATTCATGGAGAGGCATGTGAGATGTGACTCTTCAGGGTTTTAGACCTAAAATACAATTATGCATTCCAATCCAATCAACGTATCCAGTGAAATAATTGAACCTTTTGCCCAATGGCAAGAGCAGAGAGGTCCATATCTCATGACCAAAGTACCATGTACGCCATAAGAGAAATTAGGACTTAATGGTCTCGAGAGACTATTGCAACATCATTGCCTCCCTAATATCTATCATGCACAAAGTTCATTAAATGCTCCTTCCCTGGACCGCATAAGCGTGTGAGGGGCACACCTTAATGTACATCGTGCATAATATATGTATGTCGGGCCCTTAGGTTTGGTGCTGATGTGATTTTTTCTTCTCCTTTTCTTGGCCACATAAAATATCTTATCTCAATATAAAAATGTGTCTATTTTTTTTGTTATATCAAATATTTTTATTAAATTTATTTTAATAAATAATCATTTATTTTAGTAAATATTAACTATAATTATAATATATCTATATCAATTAGATTTAATTTGAGTTGTTGAAGGAATGATTATGATTCTATCTATTCAAAGTCAATTCCTTCAATACATACACATGTTGTAAAAAATAATTAAAATAAAATATTAAAATTTTATTTTATCATAATGTTAAAAATATAAAAATGCTTTCAAAATTGGTAATCTCATACAACTAAAACTATTTAATCATAATGTTAAAAATATAAAAATATCTTTCAAAATTGATAATTTCACACAACTAAAACTATTTAACTAGTGCAAATTTTATTTATTTTTTAATTATATTCATCATTTTTTTAAAGTATGTATTTAAGTGGTTTATTTACTTCCCTACAATGTTATGCACTTTGAGGTATGTATTTCAGTAATTGATATACCTCCTTACAAAGATGTGCACTTTGAGATGTGTTTCATGTGTTGTGGTATTTTAAGAGACAAAACTCTACTTGATATAAGAATTCTAATTTATATTAAAAATGTGAAAATATGATCTCTAATATGAAGTTATGACTCAGTAATTATATGAAAAAATGACAACTTTGTTGGGATTATAACTTTTTATTGGTAATTTTTTCATAGTTAATTATATTGTTGTTGAGTTTTCTAGATTAAATAGTGTCTAATGTTTTGAAAAGTCTAAAATTTTTAGTGGACACTCGACTTATATAGGGGGCAAATGAAGCTAAAGAATGGTAAAGAGTGTTAAGAGCTTAATCCAAAAAACTGAAAAAAATATTTAATTTCATTTTTTTAATAATGTATAATTTTGTTTTTAATATTCATTTTATAAAAACATATAATTTAATTTACATAAATTTATTATTGTTTTATTTTTAACTTATATAATGGTTAAGAACATATGTTTCTAGAAGGAGTAGGGTATGTGTACTTTATTAGACCTTAAAAATAGATTATTATTATTAATATATGATATCAAATCAATATTATATATGAGATAGAATGTATCTATCAAATTAAGTAAATGTAAAAAACATAATAATAATCTTTCATATAAGTTATAATTCCTTAAATTTAAGATTGAGATTATTAAAACTAATAAGCTATAATATGAATAATATGACATCAAGGTAAGGTATGGTGTAAATGTGATTATATGTTAAAATATTAAAAAAAAAGAATTATATAAATATATTATGATTTGGTTTTAAAAAAAACAATAAAAATGAAAATATAAGAAATATAATGATGCAATGATTATGTACTCTTAGTAAAACTTTAATTATAATTTTTTTTTATCGATTTGCAATTAATTATTATTTTATTTGTATTTTTATTTTTTTATAATAAAATCAATTGTATTTGTATTATCCAAATGTTGGCATCTTAATAATAGTAGTTTAATACATCTATTTTTTTTCAAAATAGCTAGTACAAGTTTATACTAGAGAAAAAACGTCTCCCTTCTAAAGAATGTTTTATTGGCTACATTTGAGCACCATTTCAAAATGATACTATATGTATATATTCTTACATAATCTCCTAACAATAAAAAAAACTATTAAAAACGTCATTTATACTAAATTAAAAGAGTTTGAGATTACTGTTCAAGATATTTTCACCAAAGTTATCCTTGCATATTCTTGGCCTCAAACAAGTTTTCCCTAGCCCATGCCATACCTGGGTAATTCAACCGCTCCAAGACACTTTGTTTGAGAAAGATGTTCTCCCTGTTTAGTTCCTGGATCATATTTCCCTAAAAAGGCATAGTTTCCATGATTATAATGACCTCCTTATATTGTGGAAATAAGTGATAGGGATCCCTCCCAAAAAAATTTAATGTTCCTTGCATTTAACTTTATGCAACAAAATTCGTAGAACTCCTTGGTTGCTTCGCAATGGTCCCTATTCTATCCAAGACTACAAACTCTTTAGTCAATGTGTCTCCATTAGGATTTCTTAGGACATGGTAATATTCTATTTCTTCAAATCTTACTTCCTAGTTAGATATTCTTTGAATAACTCTTTCAAAATTGCTTTAGCTTTAGTTTTCATAATACTTTGATAATTAGTTTGAAGTCTTCTATCATTCTTATTTCTTATACCTTATAGCATCAATTAATAGCAAATCCTAAATCCATACAAACTTATTTCTCTCTTTTAATCGAAGATTATAAATGATCCCTTCTACCACTACCCCATAGTGACTTTCTATCTTATAAATGATTCCCATGGTGACTTTCTATCTTATAAATGATCCCTTCTCCTACTGCCCCATAATGACTTTCTATCTAAATAATAGAAATAATAAAATAAAAAGTATGAAATAGGGTTGGATTTAAAGATAGTTAAGAAAACTTTAAAATATATATTATAAAATTAAAAAAACTTTAATATATGTTTAAAATAAATTAAAAGTGATCTCGGATCAGTCCACCCAAAACTATGTTGAACGTACAATAAATAAATGCTTGATGACGAAGCCACGGATTATCTAAGCAACACTTAACAACCAAATGACCATGCTGTACAAACTAGTGAAGCCCATTGAGAAGGAAAAATATTGTCAATGAAATATGTCATGATTCTCGTCACTGTTTCTGAATAGTTAACCATCTAAAATGAAATACAAACCTTCATTAATCAATCAAATCCTTCCTTCTACTCAATCACTTCATAAGCTAAATAACATGGATTTTTAAACAAGGTATTTATATAAGCAATTTGAATAATTTATATAAAAATGCTACAAGCGTTATTATTTTAATGAAAAAAAGGTGGGCTTGAATCCAAAGGTCCCTGCATAATGAGAAGCCTAGAAAGTGATGCCTAAGCCATCCTTTAGAAACATGCAACAACATCATGTCCCACCGCTCGCCACTTCCGTTGACCGTTGATCTTTCTATCTAATTATTTTGGTTCGCTTCCATTTTTTAGTGGTTAAAACAAATGAAAGTGTTTCTTAGCTTTTGTATAAACAGTTTATTAGTGAAAACTTTATTAACCAAAATTTACATGGAAATTAATACATAGGGTCACTAGTACATATGGGTATGGGCCCAAAATGCGATGAAATATTTCCACGTGGAAAAATGCATTAAAATTTTGGTTTTCTTTTAATTTTATTTTGTTGGTCTCGATGTTTGTTGATATAGTGATAAATTCAGAAAATTGTCTCTATATCCACGAATCTTCGACTCTATAGTGATACTTGTGCCACATGTGCACTGTAATGGGTATTGATTTTTTTCAGGGTCAACTCGTTTAGTTTCGTCGCTATATCAATGAGCATTGATCTATAAATACATGTTTTTAAGACAAATTTCGACAAATTCGCTATAGTTGTTACAATTTTGCTGGTGATTGTTTGAGCCGTGATTTTTTTGTCACGTATTGGTTTAACACGTCCAATTCTCAATCTACATAGCTCGGATTTTAGACTTGCAAGGTTAGTATTTTTTATTTTTCAGAGTCTTTTAATATAAAACTATGTTAAGAAATTTTAATTTCAAAATTTTTTAACATGAATGTTTTAACCAGATTTAATTTTTTTTCGAAATTTAGCGTTGCTACATTTATTTCGTGTGATTGAACATTGAAGTATATGGATTTTTAAATTTTTTTCTTTTTCAATGTTTGAACAAAATTATTTTTTTTTTTAATAATTTTTTCAAAATTTAGCATTGCAACATATATTTCCTGTGATTGGACCTCCAAGTATATGAAATTTTAATTTTAATTTTTTTTCAATGTTTTAACAAAAAAAAATTTAAATATTTAATTGGTTCTTATATGCAATATTGTATCAAATTAATATACTATGAATGAAAATGCAAGGAGGATTGCTCAGTTTAGAGAAATATTGGAGGCGAAGGGCGATGAAAAATGTTATTTCCCTTGCAATGATTGTAGGGGCTTGCAAACAAGACGAAATTTGATAACAACAGCTGAAAAACATTGTAGGGAGCAAAGGCACGCTGAAGGGGGTTATGAATATCATCCCTTGGTAAGACAATATTCAATATATAATGTATTCTTTGTAACAATGATCATGTCATGTATTTGTCAATTTTTTTTATCATTTTAATATATGTTCTATACAGACTAATTTTAATACATTGTTCGTAAATATAAAGACAATGCCCTCAAAATGTCGACTGCGAGAGAGTTATTTGCCAAGTAATAGCAAAGATACTAATTTACAAGGTGAGGAACATGGAGATTAAAATATTGAAGATCGAGTTCTTAATGATGATATGGATAGAGATAATGTTATTGATACAAATCTTGAAGATGAGATACATAGATTGATCCAAGACACATTTGCTCCAATGGATGAGGACAACCAGGATGATATTCATGATGTTGATCCTCTACTCAAGAAGTCACGACAACCTATTTATGAAGGCTCAACAACAAATCTTCTATCTGCTATATTGTTGTTGGTCAACTTGAAGGTTTTGAATGGTTTATCAAACACCTGTCTCACACAGATCCTAAGGTATGTAATGTATTATTTATGTCATGCTGACATGTACATAAAGGTTGGCTATTTTTCTATATTGTTATTGTTAATAAATTCGTAAAGTAGGGATGCGATATTTATGATTAATATTGTTTACATTGACTTATTTTTTTGAGTGGTGTAGATTGTTAGGTGAATTTCTATTACCGCTGTCAAATATCTTACCATGCACATATCAAGAAATATATGTGATTATGAAAGAAATTGGAATGGAGTATCAAGCTATTGATGCATGTCCTAATGATCATATCATATACTATGAACAATATGGATCATAAAATGAATGTCCACAATGTCAAATAAGTAGATATAGAACCGATCAAGTAACAAAAAGGGTGTCTCATAAAGTTCTTCGTTACATTCCCATAATTCCACGTTTCCAATGATTGTTCAGGTGCCAAAGTATAGCACAATTTATGGATTTGCATGCAAAGAGAAGAATTTAAGACAATGTTTTATGAATTCCTACAGATGGTTGTGCATTGAAGAACATAAAAGAAAAATGACCAATTTTGAAAGAAGAACCTTGTTATGTTAGACTTTCATTGGAAACTGGTGGTGTCAATCCATTTGGAGAGCTTCGTTTTACTTACTCGGTGTGGCCCGTTTTTGTTATAAACAATAAACTTCCTCCTTGGATTTCGATAAAGAGAGAGAACACAATGTTGGCAATGATTGTTCGACATATTTAATTAACTTGTTTTTATTTACTTGAAAGTATGACATAAAATTTTATTTCTTTGTTTTGTGCATGATAATTATATTTTTTTATATATATGGATGTATAACTAAATATAATTAATGTATATTGAACCAATTAGGTAAGTACCAAAGTTATATATATATATATATATATATATATATATATATATATATATATATATATATATATATATATATATATATATATATATATATATATATATATATATATATATATATATATATATATATATTGATCCTCTTATTGACGAGTTGTGAATTTATGGGATGGCATCACTATGTATGACATCTCTAAACCTATAGGGAAAAAACAATTTCAATTCCATGGAATAATTTCATGGAAAATTCATGATGCTCCTGGGTTAACACATTTTTGTGGTATGTAACTTTCCATTGCGCTTTAATATTATATATTTTTTTGAAAATATCATGCATTTTTTAAAATTGTAATCCTAATTTGCTACATTAATTCATATATCTTGCAGGTCTTCAAACAAATGGTAAATTTGCATGTCTATTTTGTGGTCCTAGGATAAAATATTACCGTTCAATAAGTTTAGGAAATGAGGTGTTTGATGAGTATAAACACTTTCTTCCTAAGAACCATAGTTATCGAACTAGTTAGAAATCAAAATTCAATGGTAAAGAACAGAATGGGAAAAACCCACAAAGAATGACACCTCACCTATGGAAGTTGGAATATAATAGAAATCGTCAAGGTATGAAAATTATTTATGTATCATATATATAAATCTTATGATTTTTTTTCAGTGAATTTTGTTCAGCGCGGTACGTAGCTATATTGATTAATTAGTGTTAATGTGATTTTGTTTATGTTTCATTAATGTCGTTAAGACACAAATGGGCTTCCTCGAGGAATGAAAAATTACCCCATACAATTCAATAGGTTTCCTTACTACGAGCACCTACAAATAGTTCATTTGTTTGATACAATGCATATCTGGAAGAATATAACAAAATTGTTATGACAAATCTTAGATGGAAGGAATGACAAAGAAATAATTGGAAAGATTTGTAGTGACATCCAAGAAGCTAATAACACATTGAAAAGTGCAATTATTAATTATAATGGTGTTTCTAGATAAAAAAATATTAGTCTTCCATGGTTATTGACAGAGCAACACAACAATCTTGTAAAAGAGGTCATTCAGAAAATTAAGTTCTTGATTGAGGTGGATATTGGTGGCCACCCACCTATTTCAATTGGCTCCTCTTGCGAGTTGTTAGTTCATCACGTTCTTATGTAATTCTTTGTAATTGTGGGTTCTACACTTTCAGGGTTGTCTGAAGCCCTACACAATTTCTAGGTGGATATTGGTGGCCGCCCACCTAATCCAACTGGCTTATTTTGGAAGTTTTCATGTCAGTACATTTTTATGTACTTTCGAGGCCGTTTTGGGGCCCTAAATAGTGTTTTTTTGGCTTTCCACAATCAAGCAATAGACAAAGTTAGAGTTTGATGGCATAATGTGTAGTTCTTGAAAATACCTTTCCAACATGCTATCACGTGCTTAAAAAGGAGGTCGTATGCAAAAGTTACTACCCCGGGAAGTTGAGGTACCAACTTACCCATCGGGGCCCACATAACTCTTAGCGTTTCATCTTCTAGGGTTAGGTTTTTAGATGTCTATGGTTTTTTCATTCATGAGTAATGTTAAAAATGACTATGGAGCCTCATTGCAATTATTTTTAGTAGGCAAATGCGAGCAGTAGCCACATCTCTTCTCATAGATAGCTACCACCATTCGAGCAAGTTTTTTTCAATTCTACAATTTTACAGTTTAAGTCTATTTTATTTATTCAACAGAAGTTATTGTTCACTGGATATATTTTATTTTTCGTTGTATCTCTTTATTATTTTATTATGTAGGACCTGTTATTCCTTTCGTTTCGCTCATAAATATGGATCAATGGTATCAAAGTGGTCTGTTCTTCATTTAATTTTCTTTGTGCATGTCCCTGAAAAGATCTGGGTACAAGAAGTTGGGAGTCGAACCAGTCAAGCCTTTGCAATATCGGCCACGTTGAGCACAACAATAACCCATGGGGAAGAGAATGAAGTTGATGGAGAAGGAGATGATTTTAAAATGTTGCTCGAGGAAGCCCTTGCACGACAAAGGAAAGAAATGATGGAAACATTTGTACAGATCCTTCGACGACTGCCCACAGGAGATGTATCTTAATCAAGTGGCCATGCAACCCCCTTCAAGGTACAAGTGAATTTTGATATTCCATTATTTGAGGGACTGATAGATGTAGATGTTGTAGAGAAATGGCTAAATATGCTCGAAGGGTATTTTTTGGTCCACAATTTTTCTGACAGGGAAAAGATTATTTTTTCACTCCTCAAGGCCGCCCCCCATGTTAAGGATTGATAGGATACTTACTCCGAGGAAAGGTCTATATAGGAATATGCAATACTTGCAGTCACCCCCACATGGGATTCCTTCAGGGATGCAATTAAGGAAAAATACTAACCTGTTGGAAGCTATGAGGACCAATACACAAGATGGACCACATTGCGTTAGGAAATGGACCAAACAATACAAAAAAAAAACAATATTTTCCATACCCTGCGCACCAAATTGGGTATCAAAGACTTTGAACAACATATGGTGCTCAAATATCGTGGTTGTCTACATAGTTACATCCAAACAGAAATGGATTTTCTGGACATCACATCATTAGGTGTGGATTATAGATATGTTGTCAAGATCGAGCAGAAATTTAAGCAGAAGATGTGAGAGTTTCGATCTGTAAAATCCTTACAGCTGAAGCAGGGAAAAGGCAACCCCAACCCACAAAACAAGGGACAAAGAAAATATGGTCTCTCTCAAGATATCCATTCCAAGGCGCAACCCAAGAAGGGTAATGAGAAATCGAGGAAGGACATGGGAAAATGGTGTGAATACCATTAAATCCCTTGGCACAACACCGAAGAATGTCACTCCAAGCAGTCACTGGTGGCTGAGTGAAATATTTCGAGTCCAAGGAATCTTTTGACTCTAAATCAAATCCAAAAAGTGGGAAGCGGTTCATCGATGTTGAACCCAGTGCCACTTTAGCTACCACCAAAGTCCAACCAAGTGAACCAGAAGAACCAGAGGAAGGGGAATGCCTCTTTCACTCACAAATGTGGGTAAAGGGGACTCTGTTGCATTTCATTGTCGATAACGACAATCAAAAGAACTTGATTTTAGTAGAGGTTGTCAAGCAGCTCGACCTGTCGATAACACTGCACCTGCAGCCCTACACCATTGGCTGTCTTCTCCAAGGACAAGATCTCTGCGTCAGTCAATAGTGTCATCTTCCCTACAACATCAAGCTCTTCAAAGACAAGGTATTTTGTGATATTGATCCCCTTGAAGTTTGTGATGTTCTCTTAGGCTAGCCATATTTTTGGAAGCAACATGTTGTGTATGAGTGTAGACTCTATAGAGTTATTCTTACTTTGGGTAGACAATTGTACAGTATACCATAGGTAGCACCACCTACCGCTATTTCTTTAATCTCTACTAATCAATGCAGTAAGGTCATTTCACTGACCGAGAAGTTTGTCTTCTTTGTGATCCATGCTCACAATAAGAAGAAGGTCATCACCACATCCACAACCTCTACAAAGAGCCTCTCTTTGTAGTAGAAGCAAGTGGACATGATCATGGAAGAGTAAAGATACATCTTCTCCTCACCCACCAGGGTACCGATGCATTACCAAGTCAAGCATCCAATTGATCTAACCCCTGGTGCACCACTGTGTAATGGACCAGTCTATCATTTCTCACTAATGGAAAATGACGAAATCAAGTGCCAGATCGAAGAGATTCTTCAAAAGGGGGACATACGACCCAACTCCTCCCCTTGTAGAATCTTGATTGTGTTGGTGCATAAGAAAGACAAGACCTGGTGACTCTGCATTGATTACAGAGCATTAAACAAAATCACAGTATGAAACTGACACCCAATTACTCGAATTGATGACCTTCTTGACCAACTCAAGGGGAAGCATTCTTCAACAATATTGACCTAAATTCTAGCTATCACCAAGTTTCCATTGAACCAAGTGATGTATGCAAGACAATTTTCAAATATAAAGAACGTCTCTTCGAATGGTTGGTCATGCCCTTTGGCTTAAAAAACGCACCAAAAACTTTCATGAGATTGGTGGATGATGTATTGAGACCCTTCACCAACTCTTTTATGGTGGTATATCTGGATGACATCCTCATCTTCAACAAAACTTGGAAGGATCACATGCAGGATATTCAATAGGTTTTGGGAAATTTGCGGCAGCACAAGCTATATGCCATCTTGGAAAAATGATCCTTTGCCATGAACACGGTCCAATAATTGGGATACATTCTTAATGAGCATGTGGTACATGGGGATCCAACTAAGATACAAGTCATTCGTGACTGACCAACTCCAACCACACTAACTGAGCTTCATATATTCTTGGGACTTGCCAACTTCTACCAAAGGTTCATGTTGGGATTCTCCCATATTGCATGGGCCATCAACCAAGTAACCAAGGGTGGTGGTAAGGAAACGTTCGCATGGGAGTAGGTACAACAACAAACATTTGATGATCTGAATCATCGCTTGTGCTTCTCTCTAGTACTCTCATATACTTTATGGAAATACCCCACCTATCAAAAAGAAATGTATTCCATTGTGCAATCCTGTCGTCAATGGAAACATTACATTCTAGAAAAGGAGATAATTGTTGGCATGTTTTACAGGCAGCGTATGCTTGTCATTGAAGGCAAGTACATTAGCGATGATGGTTTGAGTACAAGTATAATGTGTTAGGTGGGCACCATAAGTATTTTGGGAAGACGTAGCAGAGAAAGCTCGTGAATACCAGAAGAGATAGTGCAGAGGTGCACGCAGAGTGCAGAGTATGCGTGTTTGTCATTGATGGCAAATATCATGACCAGCAGCACAACGATGATCGCATGGAAAGATCAGAAGCTAAATTCCATTTCGGGTATAAAAAACAAAGACTCCATTTCCGAGTTTTGGATACCGGGAGCTGGAGGAGTCAAGAAAGAAACTCACAGCAGGAACTTGCAAAATGTGAAACTATGAAATCTCGAAACAGTCACATCAACCGGAGTTTCAGATACCGGGAGTTCGAGGAGTCAAGAGTTGAGACTCTTCATCACAGGATTCCCGAAGTGCCGAAATGCGAAACACTGAAATCCCGAAATAGGCACATCAACCAGAGTGTCAGATACTGGGAGTTGGAGGAGTCAAGAGTCAAGACTCTTCATCACAGGAGTCCCAAAGTGCTGAAATGAAAAACACCGAAAATCCCAAAACAGGCACATCAACCAGAGTTTCGGATTTCGAGAGTTGGAGGAGTCAAGAGTTGAGACTCTTCATCACATGAGTCCCGAAGTTCCAAAATGCAAAACGCCGAAAATCCTGAAACAGGCACATCAAGTGGAGTTTCGGATACTAGGAGTTGGAGGAGTCAAGCGTCAAGATAACTCTTCACCATAGGAATGCCAAAATGCTGAAATGTCGAATTGTGAAATGGAGAAATAAGCGCGAGACCCATCATTTATAATCCAACGGTGCAGGTTAATCAGGAATATGATCGAAGGGCTACTGTTTCTCTTCACAGTTAATTGATCAGTGGTGATTCAATTGCTGATACGATTTTTGGAGGTTCACAGTGTAACTGCTAGAAACAACTAATTATTTCTACTAGAGGGCTGGAAGAGACTTTAGGGTGATCGCCAGAGAAGATGAAGAGTCTCAAGGTATCTTCCAGTGGAATGAAGACTGTTCAGGAGGTGATTGACAGATGGAAGAGCGTTGATGCCTATAAATGCAATAGAGAGGATGAGCTCGACTGTGACAGAGAAGACGAAGAGTCTCGATTGGTATACAGTCTAAGGAATCTAAGCATACCAGCTAGTGATGATGGACACATGGGTTTAACAGCTAGAGAAGAGAAAAAGTTGCAATGATGATCAGGTAGAGCACTGGACATGAAGAGCATGCAAAAGCATTGCTCATATGGTATGCACAAGGTGCACAGAGACTAAAAGAATGCAGAACAAAGAAGAGATGAGTGCTGCTGTAGAGAGGAATCACACACGAGGAAATGGATGCTGTGGGCAGGAGCTGAAATACACAGAATAGGCATATTTCGAAGAATCAAAATAAGATGCAGAGCATAAAGTGCAGCAGAAGCAAAGAACAGAGATGCATAGCTGAGACAATAAAAGAAGGCTGAGGTGCACTTGTAGAGAAGAGAAGAAGATCAGAAAACACAAGAATATGCAGGCAGAGAGACACTGATACAGGAGAGCAGAACAATGTAGAAGAACAGTGATGAGTCTGGTAAGCCATTGATGAACATTATATCACTGTAATAAGTTTCAGTAGCAAAGATTTATATTTCAGGGTGGTAGGGAGGTGCTAGGGAGGACTGTTTTCCTCAGAGGTTCAAGTGGGTGCTTGAACACAGGGAATCGTAGCTTCCATCTGGTTGCAGCCAGAGAAACCAGGGTGGCAAGGTGGTGCAAGGGAGAATTGTTGTTCTCTGTTATACAGGTTGGTGCTTGTGTGACTGGAAGTTGGTGCTTCCATCTAGTTGGTGTTGGAACACTTAGGGAGTTGTTACTTCCTTCTAGTGGGTGCTAGAGAAACCAGGGAGTTGGTGCTTCCTTCTAGTGGGTGGTAGAGAAACTAGGGAGTTGGTTCTTCCTTCTAGTGGGTGCTAGAGAAACCAGAGAGTTGGTGCTTCCTTCCAGTAGGTGCTAGAGAAAACAGAGAGTTGGTTCTCACAACAAGTAGCAGCTTGCAAAACAGAGGTTGTAGCCTCATTATGAGTTGGTGCTCATAAGTATGATAATGTATAGAATGTAAAGATTACTTATCATATAAAGAGGAAGAGGTTTTTCCCTTTATGGGTTTCCTCAGGAAATATTTGTCTTTGTATATTTCATATGTGTGAATGATGTTGAATGTTCTATTGCTTACTTCCCTGCATTATTGTGATTAACATTAAGTGTTATGCAAAGAGTTTAAAATAAGCATAATTGTTTAAGCTCGGTAACAATTGATTCAACCCCCTCCCTCTCAGTTGTCCAACAATTGGTATCAGAGTCAACCCATTTTATGTAAGGGTAGATCCTAGAGCTTAAACATGTTAAGCCATGAAGAAAATTCAACCAATAAGGCCCCTCTGTTCAATGAAACAAACATTTCCTTCTGGAAAGTTAGAATGAGAACCTACATAATGGATTTAGGTGCAGATGTCTAGGATGTGTTAGATACTGGTTATGTAAAGCTAGTTGTACTAGCTGATAAGGATGAAAAGCTAGAATTTAGATTCAACGCTAAGGCTATGAATGCTATCTTGAGTGGGCTTGCAGAAGCAGAATTCGTAAAAGTTATGCACCTAGGAACTGCCAAAGAAATGTGAGACAAACTCATTAGAAGTTATGAAGGTAATGAGAAGGTAAAGGATGCCAATATTCAAACCTACAGAGTACAGTTTGAACAGCTGAAGATGAAAGAAGATGAAACTGTTGGAAAATAATTTCTAAGAGTTGAAGAACTGGTAAATGCAATGAAAGCACTTGGTGCAAAAATTGAGGAACCTTCTTTAGTTCAGAAAATTTTGAGATCTCTACCAGATAGGTTCAACCCGAAGGTCTCTGCTATAGAAGAAATTAATGATCTAAAAACCTTGGAGTTTGATCAACTTCTAGGAACACTGACTGCATATGAAATGAGAATAGTTAAAGATAAACCCACCTGCAGAGAAGCATCATTTAAGGAAAACAAGATTGAGGATTCTGAGCCTGATGAAATTGAAGAAAAATTTGTGAAGAGACTGAAGAAGGGATCATGCAAATACAAAGGTAAATTGCCTTTCAAATGTTTCAACTGTGGTAAGATAGGTCATTTTGCAAATACATTTCCTCACAAAAGAGAGGATTAGACATGTGATGATGAGGAGAAGCACAAACACGAAAATTTCTTTAAAGAGAATAATTTTAAGAAGAAAAGTCTTTGTGTAAACAATGATGATGATCCTTTAGATGATGAAGACAATGACTCCTCTATTGAAGATAAACTAAATGATTTTATTCTTATGGATATGGGAGATCTTGATGATGAACACACAGGAGGTGAAATGGATGATGAAGAAGCTGTGGTGGATATGGAAGGTGAATTAATCAGTGCTTTGGAAGAAATTGACAGACTTAGAATTAAGAACATAAAGCAAAAAAAATTGCTGATACAATTTGAGAAAGACAGTAAACAGCCCAATGAAGACTTTGACCTACTAAAAGTGGAATTAGAAGAGGCAAAGAAAATCAAAGACATTCTAAAACAACAATTATCAGAAAAGAAGTCAAGATTTGAAGCTCTGGAAAAGGAAGTAGTGAAAACCAGGAAAGAGTTGGAGAAGTTTCAAGCCTTGTATCATCAGAATTTGTCAAGTATCAAAGCATCAGAAGGATTAACCTCCATTCTAAATCAACAAAGAAACCCAAAGTTGAAAGTTGGATTGGGGTATGAAGAAGGATCAAGTAGTGATCATCCAAGTAATACAGAGCCTATCAAGTTTGTCAAATCCTCAAACATTGACAACAATCACTCTGCAGAAACAAAGAAAAAAAATCAGCCACCAAGAAGGAATGAAAGAAAAAGTACCATATCCGAATCTGTAGACCAGGGAGATTATCGGCATGAAAGAAATCGACCTCCTCAAAGAAGACATACTTTTTCAAGGTACAAAGGTTTTTTCTATGGTTATTGTTTTTTCTGCTCTAATTTTGGTCACAAAGTTATAAATTGTTCTTTAAGATTTAGATATGAACAATCAAGATATTCAACGAATAACTGTCTTCCACAACAAAGATCGAGACAACCGAGCAACAAACAACCTCAGACTATAAATCATGCGATGGCTGGGAAAAGGACACAGGTTAAACATAAAAATAGTTATGAGCATAACAATCACTATGATCTTCTATTTAGTGAACCAGAATGTTACATCTATCATGACTATGGACATAAAGCTGCAGATTGTCGCTTAAGGATTTACAAGCCAGATTTGATCCCCACTGCTGAAAATTTCAAGGTTTGGAAGAAGAAAGAAGATGACAAGTGTGGGCTAGTGTTATCAGCCCAAAGACAAAAGAATCCCTGGTATATTGACAGTGGATGTTCCAAACATATGAATGGAGACAAAAGTAAGTTTCTAACTCTAAGTGAAAGCAAATTAGAGAATGTAACTTTTGGAAATGATGCGCTAGGAAAAACAAAAGGTAAAGGAATGATAAGTTTGAGTAATGGAAAAGGGAAAGATCAAGATGTGTTGTTTGTAGAAGGTCTGAAATATAATCTGCTTAGTGTCAGTCAAGTCTGTGACCGATGATGTGAAGTTGTTTTTATCTCTAAAGACTGTAGAATAAAATCTGTGAATTCAGGATAGCTAGTTGCAAAAGGGATAAGAACGGAAAACAATGTCTATGTGTTAAAAGAAGAAAAAGAAGAATGCCACTTAAGAAAGTATGATGAAATATGGTTTTGGCATAAGAGCCTTCGACATCTAAACTTTGATCACTTAATCAAGCTCAAAAATCTTGAGGCAGTAAACCCTGTAAACCCCAAGAATATCAAAGCCCCAAGATTCTATGTGTAAACCCTACAAAGTAGGAAAGCTAACCATGACACAGTTTAAGTCCAAGAGCTCTACTTCAACAAAGAAACCACTCCAACTAGTTCATATGGATTTATGTGGACCATTAAGATAGGAAGGCACATGGAAAGAAAACTACTTCATGTTGATTATTGATGATTACTCCAGAATTACTTGGGTTGCCTTTCTCAAGGAAAAAGTTGAAGCATTTGAGAAGTTTAAAAAATTTAAGGCTTTAGTTGAGAATCAAACAAGCAAGAGGTTAAAGGCAGTAAGATTAGACAGAGGAGGAGAATTCATGTCAAGTGATTTCAAGGAATTCTGTGATAAGCATGGGATCAAGAGAGAATACACAATCCCAAGAATTGCACAAAAAAATGGAGTAGTTGAGAGGAAAAACAAAACAGTGCAGCAAATGGCCAGGTCAATGATGAATGAGAAGAACATTGGTCAAACCTACTAGGTAGAAGAAATACACACAACAATCCATGTTCTTAACAGATCCCACCTCAGACCACAAAGTGACAAGACACCTTATGAACTGTGGTATGGGAGACTTGCTTCAATCAAACACTTCAAAGTCTTTGGGAGTAAATGTTACATAAAGAATAATGATGAGAACCTTGGAAAATATGATGATAGGGTTGATGAAGGTATCTTCTTAGGGTATGCTAAAAACATTAAAGGATACATATTCTATAATAAAAGGCTGCATAAAATGGTTGACTGTATTGACATAAAAGTTGATGAAGGAATCCTAGTAAGAGAGGTGTACAATAATGAATCTTCTACAGAGGACACAACTAAAGCTGAATATGAACAGGTCGAAGAATCAGAAAATGAAGACTCTGAATCAGATGAAGACACAGATACTCAGACATACTCAAATCAACAGACAACTTCAAATTCCTCCTCCAGAATCACTCAAAAGAATCATCCTGCAAGTCAGATAATTGGTGAAAAAGACAAAGGTGTACAAACCAGGAGAAAGATAATCAAAAACACCGAACAATCACATATAGCT
>ML789459.1:54486-66639 GCA_009831015.1 Picea engelmannii
TAAATCAACAAAGAAACCCAAAGTTGAAAGCTGGATTGGGGTATGAAGAAGGATCAAGTAGTGATCATCCAAGTAATACAGAACCTATCAAGTTTGTCAAATCCTCAAACATTGACAACAGTCACTCTGCAAAAACAAAGAAAAAAAATCATCCACCAAGAAGGAATGAAAGAAAAAGTACCATAACCAAATCTGTAGATCAGAGAGATTATCGTCATGAAAGAAATCGACCTCCTCAAAGAAGACATACTTTTTCAAGGTACAAAGGTTTTTTCTATGGTTATTGTTTTTTCTTCTCTAATTTTGGTCACAAATCTATAAACTATTCTTTAAGATTTAGATATGAACAATCAAGATATTCAACGAATAACCATCTTCCACAACAAAGATCAAGACAACCAAGCAACAAACAACCTCAGACTATAAATCATGCGATGGCTGGGAAAAGGACGCAGGTTAAACATAAAAATAGTTATGAGCATAACAATCACTATGATCTTCTATTTAGTGAACCAGAATGTTACATCTATCATGAATATGGACATAAAGCTGCAGATTGTCGCTTAAGGAATTACAAGCCAGATTTGATCCCCACTGCTGAAAATTTCAAGGTTTGGAAGAAGAAAGTAGATGACAAGTGTGGGCTAGTGTTATCAGCCCAAAGACAAAAGAATCCCTGGTATATTGACAGTGGATGTTCCAAACATATGACTGGAGACAAAAGTAAGTTTCTAACTCTAAGTGAAAGCAAATCATAGAATGTAACTTTTGGAAATGATGCGCTAGGAAAAAAAAAAGGTAAAGGAATGGTAAGTTTGAGTAATGGCAAAGGGAAAGATCAAGATGTGTTGTTTGTAGAAGGTCTGAAATATAATCTGCTTAGTGTCAGTCAAGTCTGTGACCGATGATGTGAAGTCATTTTTATCTCTAAAGACTATAGAATAAAATCTGTGAATTCAGGATAGCTAGTTGCAAAAGGGATAAGAACAGAAAACAATGTCTATGTGTTAAAAGAAGAAAAAGAAGAATTCCACTTAAGAAAGTATGATGAAAGATGGTTATGGCATAGGAGACTTCGACATCTAAAATTTGATCACTTAATCAAGCTCAAAAAGCTTGAGGCAGTAAACCCTGTAAACCCCAAGAATATCAAAGCCCCAAGATTCTATGTGTAAACCCTGCAAAGTAGGAAAGCCAACCATGACACAGTTTAAGTCCAAGAGCTCTACTTCAACAAAGAAACCACTCCAACTAGTTCATATGGATTTATGTGGACCATTAAGATAGGAAGGCACATGGAAAGAAAACTACTTCATGTTGATTATTGATGATTACTGCAGAATTACTTGGGTTGCCTTTCTCAAGGAAAAAGTTGAAGCATTTGAGAAGTTTAAAATTTTTAAGGCTTTAATTGAGAATCAAATAGGAAAGAGGTTAAAGGCAGTAAGATCAGACAGAGGAGGAGAATTCATGTCAAGTGATTTCAAGAAATTCTGTGATAAGCATGGGATCAAGAGAGAATACACAATCCCAAGAACTCCACAACAAAATGGAGTAGTTGAGAGGCAAAACAGAACAGTGCGGCAAATGACCAGGTCAATGATGAATGAGAAGAACATTGGTCAAACCTACTGGGTAGAAGAAATACACACAACAGTCCATGTTCTTAAAAAAGACCACTGCAGACCACAAAGTGACAAGACACCTTATGAACTGTGGTATGGGAGACCTGCTTCAATCAAACACTTCAAAGTCTTTGGGAGTAAATGTTACATAAAGAATAATGATGAGAAACTTGGAAAATATGATGACAGGGCTGATGAAGGTATCTTCTTAGGGTATGCTACAAACAGTAAAGGATACAGATGCTATAATAAAAGGCTGCATAAAATGGTTGACTGTATTGACATAAAAGTTGATGGAGGAATCCCAGTAAGAGAGGTGTACAATAATGAATCTTCTACAGAGGACACAACTAAAGATGAATATGAACAGGTCCAAGAATTAGAAAATGAAGACTTTGAATCAGATGAAGACACAGATACTCAGACATACTCAAATCAACAGACAACTTCAAATTCCTCCTCCAGAATCACTCAAAAGAATCATCCTGCAAGTAAGATAATTGGTGAAAAAGACAAAGGTGTACAAACCAGGAGAAAGATAATCAAAAACACCGAACAATCACATATAGATTTCATATCCATGCTGGAACCCAATAATTTTAATGAAGCTAACAAAGATGACCATTGGGTTAAAGCAATGAATGATGAATTTGATCAGATTGAGAAAAACAATACGTGGGAGATGGTTCATAGACCTGAAGGTAAAAATATCATTGGTTCCATATGGATCTTTAAGAATAAGTTGAATGAGTAGAGACAATTTGTTAGGAACAAAGAAAGATTTGTCTGTAAAGGCTATGCGCAAATAGAAGGAATGGATTTTGATGAAACATTTGTGCCCGTAGCAAGATTAGAAGCTATCAGAATTTTTCTTGCCTATGCTTGTCATAAAAGGTTTAAATTCTATCAAATGGATGTCAAGTCAACTTTTCTAAATGGAGATTTAAATGAAGAAGTCTATATAAAACAACAAGAGGGTTTCAAACTGTTTGATAACCCTGACTTAGTATGCAAGCTGAAGAAATATTTATATGGGTTAAAACAAGCCCCTCGTTCCTGGTATCACAGATTGGATACATATCTCAAAGACAAAGGCTTCAAGAGAGGAACAATTGACAACAATCTATATATCAAAATAGAGGATAATGATTTTCTCATCGTGTTGGTCTATGTAGATGACATCATATTTGGATGTAATAAGGATTCATTGGTACAATGGTTTTATTCTTCCATGGAGTTTGAGTTTGAAATGTCTATGATAGGTGAACTTTCATTTTTTCTTGGTCTGCAAATTACTCAGAGGTCTGAAGGGATGTTCATTTCTCAAGAAAAATATCTAAGAGAAATATTGAAAAGGTTTCAAATGGAATATTCTAAACCTATGGGCACACCTATGGTTACTTAATACAAATTAAGCAAGGATGATTGTAAGTTTTAAACCTGTGAAGTAAAGCAATGCATATATATTCTTAAGCAATACAGAAATTAATCAATGGCTCATACACATAATAAACAGAGATTTTTACTGGAAACCCTCAACTGGGAAAACCTTTCTTATTTTCATTATATCGAATTTCACCATTCTCCATACAATATATACAATGTTTTTAGGTATTCCGTAGATACAAAAACCCTAATCCCTTAATCCGGGATTAATTTACAAATCAGCTAAAAATAGCAAAATCCACTAAAAATAGCAAAAACCGCCCCAAAAAAAATTCTAGTTTGTACGGATCGTCAGATGCAGTTGTCGTATCTGATGCACCCACACACACACACATGCAAAGAATATAACACATACCCAACAATGATGACTCGCCTGATGTTGATAAAAGTTCATATAGGTCAATGATAGGCAGCCTGTTGTACATCACATCATCTCACCCAAACATAATGCATGCTGTTGGAATGGTAGGAAGATATCAGTTTGCACCTAAATAGAGTCACTTGCTAGCTGTCAAAAGGATATTCAGATATTTGAAATAAATAATGATATATGGCTTATGGTATCCTAAGAATCAGAATTTTCAATTATCAATCTACTCAGATGCTGATTGGGCTAACTACATGGATGAAAGGAAAAGAACAAGTGAAGGTGCATTCTTCTTAGGAGATTCTCTAGTAGCATGGTTGAGTAAAAAGAAAGGTTTCATTTCTTTATCAACTACAGAGGAAGAGTACATTACTCCTGCTACTTGTTGCACTCAGGTATTATGGATGATTTAGACACTTGCAGACTTGGAGGTAAAATACGCTGCACCGATTCCAATTCATTGTGATAACACTAGTGCCATTAGTGTGTCCAAGAATCCTGTATTCCACTCCAAGACCAAGCATATTCCCATAAAATACCATTTTCTAAGAGAGAAGGTCACCAATCATATTGTTCAGGTCCATTACATTCCAACCACAGAACAAATAGCAGACATCTTTACTAAACCCCTAGCCAAGACACCATTTGAATATCTCCGACAGAAGCTGGGTGTCATCCTGCTCACACCTAAGAGAGTCCATCCTATTAAGGGGAGTTTGTATTGATTGAATATTTGATACCTTCGAAAAATATTGCAACAGCTCAGGGGGAGCGTGTTTTCTTTGACATTGATGTCAAAGGGGGAGAAAAGAATAGGTCTGGGTTCCTTTGTTGCCATCAATGCCAAAGGGGGATATTGTAGGCATGTTTTACAGGCAATGTATGCTTGTCATTGAAGGCAAGTACAACAATGATGATGGTTTGAGTACAGGTATATTGTGCCAGGTGGGCACCATAAGTATTTTGGGAGGATGCAGCAGAGCAAGCTCGTGAAGACCAAAAGAGATAGTGCATAGGTGCGCACATAGTGTAGAGTATGTGTGTTTGTCATTGATGGAAAACATCACGACAAAAAACACAACGATGATTGCATGGCAATATCAGAAGCTAAATTCCATTTCGGGTATCAGAAACAAAGACTCCATTTCGGAGTTTCGGATACCTGGAGCTGGAGGATTCAAGGAAGCAACTCATGGAAGGAACTTGCGAAATGAGAAACCCTGAAATCCCAAAACAATCACATCAACCAGAGTTTCGGATACCGGGAGTTGGAGGAGTCAAGAGTCGAGACTCTTCATCACAGGAGTCCCGAAGTGTCGAAATCCCAAAATAGGCACATCAACCGGAGTTTTAGATACCGGGAGTTGGAGGAGTCAAGAGTCAAGACTCTTCATCACAGGAGTCCCGAAGTGCCGAAATGCGAAACGTCGAAAATCGCGAAACAGGCACATCAACCAGAGTTTCGGATACCGGAAGTTGGAGGAGTCAAGAGTCAAGACTCTTCATCACAGGAGTCCCGAAGTGCCGAAGTGTGAAACGTCAAAAATCCTGAAACAGGCACATCAAGTGGAGTTTCACATACCGGGAGTTGGAGGAGTCAAGCGTCAAGATAACTCTTCACCATAGGAATGCCGAAATGCCGAAATGCCCAATTGCGAAATGGTGAAATAAGCGCGAGACCCATCAGTTATAATCCAATGGTGCAGGTTAATCAAGAATATGATCGAACGAATACTGTTTCTCTTCACAGTTAATCGATGAGTGGCAATTCAGTTGCTGATACAGTTTTTGGAGGTTCACAGTGTAACTGCTAAAAACAACTGATTGTTTCTACTAGAGGACTGGAAGAGACTTTAGGGTGATCACCAGAGAAGATGAAGAGTCTCAAGGCATCTGCCAATGGAATGAAGATTGTTCAGGAGGTGATTGACAGATGGAAGAGCGTTGAAGCCTGTAACTGCAACAGAGAGGATGAGCTCGACTATGATAGAGAAGACAAAGAGTCTCGACTGGTATACAGGCTAAGGAATCTCAGCATAACACCCAATGATGATGGACACATGGGTTTAAAAACCAGAGAAGCCGAAGAGTTCCAATGATGATGAGGCAGAGCACTCGACATGAAGAGCATGCAAAAGCATTGTGCATATGGTATGCACAAGGTGCACAGAGACTATAAGAATGCAGAACAAAGAATAGATGAGTACTGTTGTAGAGAGGAATCACACACGGGGAAATGGATGTTGTGGGCAGGAGCTGAAATACACAGAAGAGGCGTAATTTAGAGAATCAAAATAAGATGTAGAGTATAAAGCGCAGCAGAAGAAAAGAACAGAGATGCATGGCTGAGACAGTAAAAGAAGGCTGAGGTGCACTTGTAGAGAAGAGCAAAAGATCAGAAAGTGCAAGAAGATGCAGGCAGAGAGACACTGATATAGGAGAGCAGAGCAGTGTAGCAGAACAGTGATGAGACTGGCAAGCCATTGATGAAAATTATATCATTGTAATAAGTTTCAATAGCAAACATTTATGTTTCAGGGTGGTAGGGAGGTGCTAGGGAGGTTTTTTTTCCTCAGAGGTTCAAGTGGGTGCTTTAACACAGGGAGTTGTAGCTTCCATCTAGTTGTAGCCAGAGAAACCAGAAAGGCAAGGTGGTGCAAGGGAGAATTGTTGTTCTCTGTTATACAGGTTGGTGCTTGTGTGACTGGAAGTTGGTGCTTCCATCCAGTTGGTACTGGAACACTTAGGGAGTTGTTACTTCCTTCTAGTGGGTGTTAGAGAAACCAGGGAGTTGGTGCTTCCTTCTAGTGGGTGCTAGAGAAACCAGGGATTTGGTGCTTCCTTCTAGTAGGTGCTAGAGAAAACAGAGAGGTGGTGCTCACAGCAAGTAGCAGCTTGCAAAAAAGAGGTTGTAGCCTCATTATGAGTTGGTGCTCATAAGTATGATAATGTACAGAATGTAAAGATTAATTATCATATAGAGAAGAAGAAGAGGTTTTTACCCTTTATGGGTTTCCTCAGGAAATATCTATCTTTGTATATTTCATATGTGTGAATGATGTTGAATGTTCTATTGCTTACTTCCCTGCATTATTTTGATTGACATTAAGTGTTCTGCAAAGAGTTTAAAAGAATAATAATTGTTTAAACTCGGTAACAATTGATTCACCCCCCCCCCCCCCNCAGTTGTCCAACAATAATCATCGACACTAATCACAAGCCTCTGCAGTTCATGCAGACATAGGGAAAGTTGCAAAATGACCACCATCAAAATTGGTCCACATACCTACAACAGTTCGATCTCAAGATAATTTATAAAATAGGGAGCACAAATCGTGTCGTTGACTTCCTTAGTTTCTTTCCCATTGTTGCACTCACCACAATGCTACATTCCTGTGGGAATGAGGCATCTGAGTGGCCCCACCTTTATCAACATGACCCTGACTTCGCCACCACCTATCATATCTTGGGTATAGGAGCTAATTCCACCTATTTTCACATCCAGGATGGACTATTATGGCATCTGGGCCACCTTTGTGTTCCCACAAGAGAGCGTGTCAAGCTTATTTGGGAGGCTCACTACAGTTTCAACCTATTTTGTTTATTCAATAGAAGTTATTGTTTACTGGATACCTTTTTTTGTTCTTTGTATCTCTTTGTTATTGTATTCATTCTATTATTCCTTTCTTTTTGCTTATAAGTCAGGATAAGTTCTCGACGGGGTTTTCGTCGAGCATAAAAAATATATCAATGAAAAAAGGTGATTTTGGTGGGGTTAAAACAAACGACTGGAATACATTCATTAAGGTAATTATTAGGTATATTGACATATTGGTATACATCTTTTTAGTATATTTTTTTCTCTTACTTGGAAATAAATATTAATGATTTTATTTTTGTTATAGTATGTTCTACCTCTATCTCTCCTAGACAGCTTTGACACAAACATAATACAAGTTATAAATGATCTTGGAAAGTACATGACGTAATGCAGTTTTATTTGGAAAATGTTTCTTTAGTGCTTTGTAGTAGAACTTATTGACATATTGTGTTTTATCTACAAGTTTATATATTCCTTGATATTGTTCAAAATTGTTATTTTCTTGCATCATTTGTAGGTGGATTTCATCTAAATGAATCCATTAAGAAGATATAAGGTATTGGAAGAGAGACATTCCCCAACTAATGTGTGAAATGCAGAACTATCTACCTCCATAATTTTTCAATGCACAAGAACACTACCTCATACACCAAGTTGAGGAGATTGAATTATGTGGACTAGTACACACAAGGTCGATGTGGATGGTGGAGAGGCAGTTGAAGTCATTGAAGGATTTTGTTAGACAAAGAGCATGTCCTAAGGGTTCTATGGTGGAGGGATATATGGTATGTCAATGCATGGTGTATATTAGTCAATATCTTCCTAAATTAGAAGAAAATATGAATGTGCCTCACATTTGGCATCTTGAATCCATCAACAAATTTGAAGGGGAGGTCCTATTGGGGAATGGTAGAATGAGGACCGTGAAAGGTAATAAGATGTTGTAGATTTAATATATTATACATTTAATTTTTTAATTTTGTATTACCATAATCTTTCATTTATTTTTATTCCATCAACTATATTAAGTTTTTCAAATGATAGATAATTAATGATATTGAATTGTTATTTTTTCATATAGTTGATTGAGAGTGAGACTATCTACATTTATACATTGCAAACAATCTTGATTGGATAGAGTATTGGATAGAAAAATGTGAAGATTATTATGGTATGTTATCATGGGAAGGGGTTAGTAAGATGATGAAAACAACACATCATTATCGACATGAATTTCCCGATATTACGCAAAGGAAAATTGATTTATCCTTTGGTTTAAAAGATAAAAAGGAAAGTATATTCACCTACATTTTTATAGTTATTTCCCATTATATCAATGTATTTGGTTCGTTTATTTTTTGAAATATATATTTACTAAGTCCATATTATATGATGTTTACTAATTGACAATGCATTTTCTACTTGTTGTCCATGTCGCAGTTGAAACACCACAAGGCTATTGTAACGACCCTGCTTAAATAAATGTAAAGGATTATTAATTATAATTAAATTGATAATCTGATTGTCCTAAGATGTTAGCTAAACAATAATTGTTTCTTATATAATATTAACTAATTAATTATCATTAATTATTTGTTCATTTTCAATGGTTAATCAATTATTAATCAACTCTTTAATTATGTGAGTAAAGAATTAATAGGGTTAATAATTTAATTTATTAAAACTTACGTATATGAATGGGATAACAAACATTGAATAAAAGGATAAGAAACATTAAATAAATGGGACAAGACATTAAATAAGAGGATAAGGTAATGAATGTGGGGATAAGGAATTTAATGAAAGGAAGAGTCGGTGAAAAGGGATATGAGGGGGAGAGCCTTACGGGGAAAGGATTCATTCTTTTGGAGGAGGATTTTGGATTTTGGAGGGGGACGGGAGCACCGGTTTCATGGCTTGGTTTTTCTGGTTCTATGGGAGAGTAATTCAGACTGTGAGTATCATTGCAGGGGGCACCGGGTTGCTTGGGGTTTTGGGCACGGGGGCCAGGATTCCTTTCAGTTTCCTAGAGCTAGGGAGCCGGACAGGCTGCTCCTAGCTAGCTGGGTGGATAGTTGGTTTGAGCAGTGTTGGTCAGTTCATCGGGCTAGGCAAGACAACAACAAGGCAGCAGGGAAGGGACAACCATATTGACGGGAATTAGCATCAGAAATAGGTATTTATATGTGATTTGTTGAGTTATTTCCATGCTGTAGATAGATTTTAACTTATGCATAATATTTATGCTTTTGAAGTGAATGAATCATTTACGTAAGGCAATTATATGTTAATTGAATTAAAATTTTGTATTTAATTAAGCTGAGTCTTTACACATGGTATCAGAGTGTTAGTTTGAAATCTGGGCCTGAGGGCCAAACTCCAACTCCAGCTCCAGCCCCACCTAACCTGCAAGCCAAGCTATCATCTGTTATAAAATAAAGTAAAACATATATAAAAAAAATAAGGTGTAGGAAGAATAGATAAAGAATATATAATAATTTTTTTCTTTTTTCTTTTCAATAATAAAGAACACCTTTCAGTTCTTAAGATGAAACTAGAGGTTACTAGAACTTGCATCTATGGTGTATCACCATATGACCTCTACCACTTTCATGAAAATTAGTTATGGAGATGTCGTTACTTAGTTTTACAAAAAAATAATACTATAATAAACTTTTGAAACTATCGTACTATGTTGAAAACCTGTTGCACACAAGTAATCATCTCAACATAATTTTTATGCTGTATATTTAGGAGAAACACCGAGTTTCCTAGTTCGATCTCCTTTTTCTGTCAGTCACCGGTCAGAATCTGTCTTTAGGAGAAAAATACGCGGTTTCATAGCCGTAGCTCGATCTTACTACGGGACTTTCTGGATGTTTAAGTATCCCACTAAGCTTGCTCTATCCCTACAGTAAACAACAAGCTGTCTGCTAGCCCAGAATGGAGGAGAGAGATCCAATTAGCTTACTTTGAACTCTTCCTATCCGAGTAGTTCCTATCCTAGTAGGTAGTAGGAATTCCAAGCTATATCTGGAGAACAAAACTAAATCGGATTATCAAAAATGTTCCTAGGTTGCATTACTAGATTACTTGAATTTCCACAAGCAAGGATATAATTCACATAAGAGATTATAGAATGAACAACCCAAGCAAAAACGATGAACTTGGTTACTAAAATAAGAAGAATGGCATCAATATATATCATTAGGCTTCAACAAAGCTACCACATGTACAATATAGTAGGTACAGGTGCAGTAGAAATGTGTTTCCAACTATAGTACATAGAAAAAAAAAAAAAAAGTCCAATCCATTTACTCCAGAACTCTGTAATTCAGTGAACATTTGATGCTTTATAATGGAAACTAATAAACAATGGCAGGTATATTTCATAAAGAAAAATAAAAATAGACCTTCGCATGAAGCTAATGAAGAAAATGATGTAACAAAAAAGTAGCCTTTCTTTATGCCCACTAGTAGAGACTGATATGATTACTCTTAGTAGTGCCACCACAGTAGTACAGACACTGAAATGTTTCCCCATTTGAGATTTAGCAGTTTCATTAAACAAGGCCTAATTTAAGATAAGGCATTGAAGGCATCCTCTAGGAATTTGATTAACCTGTTGGAAAGGAACACATTGATTCAGAAAGAGTCACATGGAGTGCCATTTCTCAGCATTCAATATAGATAGTCATACAATGGTAGATAAAATAAGATAATTTTATTGCTGTCCAATGAATGACCACAAAAGTAGGTCAATGGGACTGCTGAGTACAATAGTTCCGATACATAGTGAGAGCACGGAAACGGCTCCTAAATAAATCAAGATGCAGAAAGTAAAATAAAGCACTGCTCTAAACGAAGACCCTAAAGCTGAGCACTAATAGTAGAAAACAGATTTGGGAGAACTGGACCTAGAATTTGGAATACAAATAATGCAAGCATATCAAGATCCGCTAGAACTCACTCCCCTAACATTCAAGGCCGAATGGAAGAAACTCCTGTAGAACAATGTCTAGAAGATAATTTGGACTCTGCACCTAAGTCACCATGTTTGCCAGATTTCATTGATGAAATTTGAAATTCAACAAATTAGAGATAAGGTGTGCCAAACAGTACCCTCAGATGGTCTTCAAAGAAATAGTGTCAATCTAAGGGTCTCTAAATTCTCTTAGCAAATATAAAAGTATAGCCGACTAAAATGGACGTGTAAGAATTTGATCATATGTTCACGTCAGATAGGAAAATTCAAAGAAAATAACTCGTTAAATACTCGTTAAATTAAATCAAAGGCATAAACGAACGACGTTTCACTGATTGAGAGATTAATAAGACACTATTTACCTACATTTTCATATGCAGTGGGATCCCCCATACTATCAAACACAAGCCCACCATAGTTACTTCGTTCATATCGCTCATGGAAGGTTGTGGTAGAAGAAACAGACACCCAATCCACAGCTTCCACCCTCTTCAATGGACTGCATGTTTTCCAATGTCTGGATTAGACAGGGATAATGGCAAAGCTAACTGAATGCATAGCATCTCGTGGTGGGAACATTCTCAGCGGAGACATTTTTGTCAGCAGACAGAAACAGGTCTTCTACTGCAGGAAGTGAGTGTGTATATACTTTGTTACGCATTTTTATAGATCGTTGTGTATATACTTCACTATGTATTTTATAGAGAAGTTTCTGTAGTTACCGGTATCTACTTCAGATTATTATTTTAAATAATTCGAAGGCTGTCTGTTGTCAATTGGGTTGGTTCTGGATGGAGGAAGAAACCATTAGATAAAGTGGGTTTGATCTATTTGTTGCTATGTCGTACTGGGTCTACAGAGATCTCAAATCCTTTTATGTTGTATAAGCATCACAGATCTGAGTAGCAAGACATTTATTGGCTAAGATTGGCCATTGCGCTTATTTTGGGGAAGGTGGGCAATTGGAAATGACGATTCATGCTTCGATTTCTACAAACTGATATAAATCTAGTAGAAAAAGGGCTAGAAATTTCATAAACTGCGTGAAAATCAAAGAAACCTAGAAACCCTACCAAACCCACCCAGATCGAACATCAAAATACACCCATGGACAATGAGAAACCATTTG
>ML789459.1:74867-109083 GCA_009831015.1 Picea engelmannii
TGATCTTTAAATGTTGAAATGTATGAGGTAAGTGATTATATATTTTCTACGATTTATTCTATTAATTATATATTTAGTATTTATATGATTTATTGTTTTTTAAGTGTTTACTTATATAGGTTAATTATGTTTTTTAAAGTTTTATGCCATTTTTGTATGTAGTGTGTTACATGTTCTTTATTACATCAAATTAGGTATGTGGGAATTGAGAGTGAAGTGCGGGGGGGGGGCATAATTGTAGCTTCCAACTTTACGTGGTTTCCCCCACTCAATAAAAAATTAATTATTCTCAAAACTAAGAGAAGCTCATTCGGGTTTATTATATGCCAATTTGAGAAGTTATATGTGAACGTGAGGTGATGAGCATGTTTAAAAAAAAGAAAATATGGTTCTTGAACACACAACCTACACACATAGAAACAATACCAAGCCATGAAAGAAGTCATGAAAATTGGCCTTGTCGTCGTATTTTACCTTTAAAAAAATTGTAATTTTTTTTGTTTTTCTTTCGCATTGGCCTCGACGGTCGTCGGATATTCGACTACCAAGTATTGGTCATCAATTATTCTAATTCTAGGCATCGAATATTCTGCGACAAACCATAACAATGTTAACAGAAGGAAACCATAAAAAAATTAATACAAATGAGTCATATAACACATGCATTGACAATATGGGAGGGTTTCCGGACTCAAATGTGACTCAAACAAACAATTAGACAATAAAATATTCTTTGGTTATTTTATCAAAATAAAAAAATAATGCATGCCTATTCATGTACTTGACCCTGCTTATAACTAACATGTGAATGGGACCAATGTTGAAATTTTCTCAATTTGTGCTTGTATGGACAAAAATTTGACATGTTTAGACTAGACACATACAATGATGATATGGAAGGGTTTCCAGACTCAAACATAACTCACACAAACAATTCTACAATTAAACAACAAGCCTATAGAATAATTAATGTGAATGGGGCCAATGTTGAAATTTTTTCAATTTTTGCTTGTATGGAATGAAATTTGACATGGTTAGACTAGATGCATGAATTGATAGTATGGGAGGGTTATTGGACTCAAACATGACTCACACAAACAATTCAACAATCAAACAACAAGCCTATAGAATAATTAATGTGAATGGGGCCAATGTTGATTTTTTTTCAATTTGTGCTTTTATGGAGTGGAATTTGGCATGCTAGGAAAACACACATGCAATGACGGTAAGGGAGGGGTTTCAGACTCAAACATGACTCAAACAAACAATTCGAAAATCAAATATTCTTGTTTATTCTATCAAAACCCACCATATGTTGCAAGGTTAAGATAGGATTTAACTCATGAAATTATCTTTTGTAATGATTATTCCCTTATTTTCGACACTACACACACTTCTTGACCTTATTGAAGCAATATTGAAACATGTTAGGCTGCCATAGTCTTGCATGAAGAATATTTTTTATTGTCTTGGTTCCTAAAAAATATCCACTAACCACCTCTCCATAATGGGATTCATGTATCAAGTGTCTATTTTTTTTTATGGTTGAACACATCTTCTCAATATTCCATTCATACCTATTCTATATAGGTTCAATACTAATATCTTAGATCTTAATGATTGATGTGCTAGTCTTCTTTACTTTGGAACATTCATTCCTCATGACTCTTTAACATATTCAAGTGATATACCCTAAAAACAAGTTAGCATCGGGGAAGTATCCTTTCATATTTTTCTCCTCTACTCCATTCTCTATCCTAGATAAGTGGTCTAGTCCCTCATGGCAATTTTTGTTTTTCACAAATATTTTAAAATCATATTCTTGAAAAATCATTAACAATATACATAATCATCCTAACAATATGGTATTGTTTACTCGTCTTGGCTTATCCTTTGAAATTTTTTCTCTAGTTCCATATGTGGCCCAAGAAAGACTTGATTTTGCATGGGTTTACAAGTGGTTCCATATCCCATTTACTTTTATCTTATATGGACCTAGTAACATACCTTACTTGGAGACTATATGCCCCAAATGTTTCCCAAAATTGTTATAAATAATGATCATATTTAGAAATTAAATGAATTAGGACTTAGATATATAATAAAATGTAACCAATAAAGTGATTTAATAATGTAAATGTAGTAATTAATCATTAGGTATTTTGGATTTATGTAATGTACTCATCCTCTCCCCTAGTATAATCAGGCATTGCATCATCTAATGTATGGAGGAATTCACTCTTTCTCATTTTTAATGTGTTTTCAATACACTCTTGTGTGTATAAAACCTACATGGAATCAAATACCATAGTGGAGGGAAGAAGTTGAAGTAGAAGTGAAATAATAGAGTTGGATTAGAGTCTCCATAAGAATTTAGTGAGGTCACATAGAGGTGTAGTTGTTGAGTGAGCTACCAGAGAATTCAACATAATTTGGTTGGGAATATCTCATCCTTTCCTATAGGGTGATGGATCCCATGAGGAATTAACAAAGGTTTTCAACATGTGCAAAGAGATAGATGGGTTATTTTGAAAATAAAGGGAGGGCCCCTGAAATGGTGAATTTTTTCCATCTAATGTTGTATGTAAATGAAAATTTAATAGTTATAATTTTACATCATGGAAACAAGGGATGCTTACCATATTTCAATATAAATGTTTAGAAAAACTTGTATTTTGAAAAAGAAGGGCAGAGTAAGGCTAATGTGGATTCCCAAGCAATGAATGATGTGAAGAATTATGAGGATGTGAAACTAATCAAGCTCTTGGTAATGAATGAGATGCTTTCTGAAGTAATGAATGTGAAACTAATCATTTTGCAGGCAATTTGTATTCAGTTCCTATTTTCATTGTAACTAAGTCTATCCATAGGGAAGTGGTTGAGATCAAATCCCTTAGATTGGGGATGAGCTATTTATATATATTTTCTAATTGTAAATGTGCAAACGTTTGTCTAGAGTGTAGGAGAAAAGGATTTGGGAATTTATTGTAAATTTTTTGAACTTAATAGAATATTAGTGTAGAAGTACACAATTATTTCCTACTAGAGATTCCTGTGATGGTGGTTTGAAGTTTGTCCCTCTTCTTTGTGTATGCATGTTCTTGCTTTCATTTTTTATTTCATTTGTAACCTATAAGTGTTCAATTGAAATTTATTGGTTTGGAATTCCTCTTCTCCACATCGATCCCATGTTATTCTTCTTCTTCCCTAGTGGGCGCACAACACTATAGTTTCACCACACATTTGGATATTCTTTAGATAGTTAGTTGACTAGGAAAATTGATTGAGAATTCAATATTTCTATTGAGTCAGCCATTGTAGTCAACTAAGGCACATGCCAAGGTAGAATTCAATAATTTTTCGCATTTCTTAAGGGTGTTTGTCACTCTTTGGTACGATATATAAATGGTATTATGGATATGTCTATCATAGAAGTTATTTCATTCTTTATGTTTACTATTGTATGTTGAGCTATGCTCACTTGCAACTATGTCTTTAAATATCACCTCTTCTTGGAATATGTACCTCTCATATCTACTAATTCCTTGGTTCTCTAACAATGGAAGTAGGAGAGTTGCATGTGTAGGATATAACACATCATCCTGAGGTTGTGACATTTCCCTAGGATTTTGTAGCCCTTCAATCCCTCGTTGGTAAAAAAATTGAGGCAAATGGGCATGCTTCTCGATGTTGTCAAGAAAATTTAGTTGTTCAAGAGTATTTTGTACCTTTTGAAGCTCTTCACCAAAACGTTCAATGACCCCCATTTCTATAATTTTGTCTTTATTATAATTATCATAGGACATAATTGTATTCATATACTCACCAATTAATAGTTATATGATCATATACTCATTATAAGTTAACTTATGTGAGAATTAAAATGGCCTCTAATGAATGCCTACACTTCCCTTATGAAGGCAATGAGGTGTTTATTCATATATTATTGTAGACCTAAGACCCCTTAAATTAATTTTGTATACTTTTCACCTAGTGAATTGCTACGAATAACTATAGCATTGGTTGTTATCAAAGTTGAAGTAGTGTCCATTGAATGCCTTTGATTGCCCAATCTAACTCTACCTTGTTTTAAAATTATTTCAATAACTCTACCTTGTTTTAAAATTGTTTCACTATTTTAGGGGGCTTCTCTTTCCACTTCAATATTATTTAAAAAAATGAATATGTTTCCCATTATCACCCATCTCTATCTCTACCTTGTTTTCAAATTATGTCACCATTTCAAGGGTTTCTCTTTCACTCTAACATTCTTTAAAAAATGAATAGGTTTCCCATTATCATAAGGATCTATGACTACAAATTTTGAAAATGATGCTCCAATGATACTAAATAATATAAAATGATTTTCATTAGAAAAATTTTGTTGAGTTTTTTGCGGCTTTGAATTTTTTAATAGGGTTTTCGAAAAAAATAAGATTAAATGCATCTTTATTTTATTTTTATAGAAACATAACATGAGCATGCTTATATATGCCAAACTCTTATCTTGTGTTTATTAGTCCCTGTCGTAGGCATAGAGGGACTATAGCGATCAATAAATCGTTGACTACATATTAGTTTGTCCTTTGACCAGAAATATTTGCACAATACCTATTGTTGGAGCTATGGAATTAAAAGCATATATTTTTATATATTAAAAAGTAACATACATGTACTGATCTGATTGGCTAAGAGATTGAAGGTCTTATTGACGGCTTCGCTATTCCCAATGTAGTATATGGCAACATATCCAAACGTTTTCTAGTAGACAATATGTTTTAATCATATATTTTTCCTGTATACTTCTTGAAGGTCGATTAATGCTACCATTAGTTCGAATGTTTGTATTAGCATTTTCTGCTACCCAAATATATCTACCAGTTTTGATATGTACTAAGCATATTGAAATGTTTTCATATCCAAGCTTTGTATATTTCTTGAAATTTATTGACACTTATTCTGAGATGCCTCAATAGGCCTGACAGCATAAATGTTTACATGATGCAACGTCCTCCAACACCCCTAACAACTTAAATGTTTGCATACCACGAGGTCCTTAGACAACCTAAGAGTCTTAAATGTTTAGGTAAATACAATTCTTAGAGTACATGCCAGCTCAATAGCCATTGTATGTTTCATCCTTGTTCTACCATTGAAGCTACATAAAATGTTTACTGGTTCAGTGACTGCTTCTTCTTTGTTGGTTTGTCAGGCGCTCCCATTGTATGTTTCATCCTCATAATTGTTGAAGCTAGACACATTGTTTACTAGTTCATTGAGTGGTTCTTCTTCGCTAGTTTCTCGATTGTTGTTTTTTGTTGTTTCTCTCACGATTCGACCTGCGCTTTTGCATTTCATCGTTTCAAGGTAAGTTTCGATGCCATAGTTTCATTTTGTATTCCTTGTTTGTTGTTCAGTGTTTGCAGTTTGCAAGTAAGAATGTTTGCTTATTTGTAGTCGCATGTTTTTTGTATGTTTCTGGTTCCTTTTCTTCTTCGGTTGCAGTTTCGTAATCGTTGGAGATACATATGTTGTTCATTGGGTCACTGGCTTTTGTTGGTTCGTTGGTTCCTGGGTTGCTGGTTCTGTTTGTTTTCCTAGGGTTTGCGCTTTGGGGCCTTGGGGGTGTAGTTCAGCCTCTTCGTTCTTTCTCGCTGGTTTGGTCCTTGCTGGTTTCTTTTCTTTGATTCGGCCTTGCAGGGTTGGGGTGCAATGATGGTGGTTGGAGCTTTTTTTTTTTGGATTGTTATTTTTTTGGGGGGGTGCTTTATGGTGTTCATCCCCTGCACCCACCAGTCAATCTACAATTGTGTTATTTTCCATTTTTGCAGAGGTCGTTATCTATATTTCTATGAGAGTTTCCTGGTCCTTGAGTCCCGCCATGAAAGAAAATAGTTGCATACAAAATTGTTGGAGGATTACATGTGAAGTTACAATATCTATTGTTTTTTGGTTGGAAGAAAGCATATGTATCCAACCTACATTTATAGACCATGTATGGTCAGATGTGAGTATATGACATGACATGTTCTTTCTCCTCTACATAGAATGGTGTGTGCACGATACAATTTGTGTTGTACTTGAGATATGATATGTGCAACAAAGATTCTTCAAGATTATATTTTCATGTCTAGAAGCATGTCTAGGTAGTTTGCCATGAAAAACTGAGAACTTGTATCATGGGCACAAAAGTCTATGTAGAGGATAAAGAACATGGTTAAAGGGCATATCTGGATGAATTGCCAGGGAAAACCAGAAATCATTTAGCTGCGGCCATGAAATTGCGTGATATTTTATGCCTTGTAATATATTTTGGCCAAGGAAAAAAAAACTAGACATTTACAGCCATGGATAGAGAAGTGAAAAGGTTCATGTTTATGCCTTTGTAAACTGTTTGTTGAGTCAGTTTTGTTGTATCTACATATTTCTTGTTCTCTAGTGAATACCAGCTTCCATTGATGTTCATTGAATTTTGTGGGTTCCCACATTGAAACAAATAGAGTAGCTGGAGAAAAGGAGGGAGTCTTGATTGCATCGACTGAAGAGGATATAGAAAGGTGCATGCTTGTACTATTGTTTCATATTGAGTTGTTTTGTATTTCATTTATGGTTTGTATATGTGTTAAAATAGTTGTGTGCCTTCCTACATGGTAAGTTATCTTGGTTACATACGTTCCTTCCTGCATACTAATCTAGCTTATGTCTGTTGTGTTTGCGCTGCATTGCTGCATTTAAAGAAACAAAATCGTTGGACATGATGAAGGACTCTTTGGTGGGTAAATAAACCTTTTTATTTTTATTTTAGATGTTTGTTTTCATACTAACTTTCCTTCGTCTCGATTGCATCTTCGACGTTGCTGCCTTGGAAAAAACAGGTTGCTTGGATAGGGAGATGAATTCTTCTATCCAGCAGCAGAGGGTTCTGTGGTACAATCTTCTAAAAGGTATACCATGTGTGCCAGTAAATTAAATATACAAACTAGGAGGGAACATATAATATTAGACTTGAAAACAATGAATTCACAGTAATGGGCCTTTCTATGCTCCCTCTTTCTAATTTTTTCCATTTTCTATTATCCCTTTTTTTTTCTAATTCATCTTCTTAGTGTGGTTCCCAAAAATTCCCTCGTGCGCTAGTTGGTGGACTAACGGACTGACATATGTGGTCTTGCTTCTACCTTATTCCATAGTTACCCACTTTTTCGATTGGGGATGACAGGTTGGCAGGTTGAAGATTGCTCTCCTGGCTTCTGGGGTTCCGCGATATACAGATTGGCCATGGTGACCCACGGTCACTCCCTGTTTACTGTTAAACATTTCTCTAGTTAAAAAATTAAGATGCATACAATTTTACAGTTATTTGGTCCTTCCGATGGACAATATAAAATGCATATATTTGTTTAGTCTTGATTTTCATCTACACATGCTTGCATTAGAAAAATTTGGACTACTGAGATGACCATGAGCAGTCAGTCATCCCAAACATCTACAGACTGACAAGGCAAAAGGTAAAGATGCATACGTTGTGCTCTTATTATGTTTAACTAAACAAATTTCTTAGGATATATATTCATCTATGGCATGGCGGATATGTTGATGCCATTTGCAATACATGGTTTCCAGCTTACAAGAAGTATCAACAAGTACAAGAGAAACGTCGAATGTGTTGCATGTTCCATAGACTAAGAGGTGTGGTTTCGAAACTGTTGCTCCATAGTTCATCAATACTATTCGTGTACTTGTAGCACACCACCATTCACTTTAGTTTTCCTGTTCAAAAAATTTCATCATGTCTAGAGTTGTGACATCCAAAGTACTGTCAATAGAGGGATTGAACAATCACTAAACTGGAAAACTGTTCGTCGGGGACATAATGGTTGTCTATACCACCTACTTGGACAAGGAAAACAAAAGTAGATCCATTATGCATGCTAATATGACATACAAGGACGCCATGATGAAAGTCACACTGATTCTTCCTCCACAACTTGTCTAGAAACATGCCGAAAAGATATCGCCGTGTAATGGGATATCCATTACAAATTTTAATGTATTGCCCAAAATAGTATATGACTGTGGTGATTGCAATCGAATTATTTTTCTCAACGAAACAAGCACTTTGGAAAAAATTCTTGTTATTTGTTTATAATATCGCTTCCTCCCGGACTCGACTATTAGGCGGCTTGCATAGAGCAGTGATATTTACCCAATCAGAACGATTGGGGCTATTGTGACATTGGCGAGAAAATTTGGGTCACAACACATTCTCCATATAAAGGATGGAGATTCAGACAACGACAAGGAAATGGTACCACTTTTCATATTCAGTTTTGTTCTTAACTTTTGTGTCTGCATATATGTCAGATAAGTTACACAAATATTGCACTGTTCCATGTTGCAGCTACAATTGTTCGATACGTATTTAGATTTGTTTTCATCAATGGAACAACAATTGCATAGAGGGAAGATTCCACTTATGCTATTCAAAAATATAACAAAGAAGAAGGATGCTAGAGAAAGGATCTTTCAGACAACACAGACAATGTTTGTAACAGAGTTGCAAGTAGATATAGTAGAGGATCTGGAGAAAATAGCTAGCTCTACAATTGTTGTGCATATACATCCACAAAATCATCCTCACTTTTCTTATAGAAATAGCCTTCAACAAATTTCTGCACCTGCTTACTTTTTATTTATTTTTTTATAGGGGAGGGGGGGATGCAGTAGTATATTATATTGTTCAATGTATTAATCCATTTTCTTGCGTTGCTAGGTTGAAGGTCTTTTAGTTGCAGCTAATGTGTACTCGACCCCCTTTGAGCCTATATGTGAAAAATTCCATTCCACTGCTTTTGCCTCCGCTTTGATAAGTGATGATATGATTGATTGTCTGCGATGTGATGAAAAATGTCCATATATTTATGGACATTGTGTCAATGTTGTTATCCAAACAGTGGGCAACATAACTGTGTAGTGTTCGATTAGGCAGCCTTTGTTACAAAATGTGCTTCCTGAATTGGCAGAGTTGTCGTATGAAACATATCTACACAAAAAGGCAAGCAATGTCTATATGCTACGACAACTTCAGATACAGTGCAAATTCACCTTAAATGAGGACAATGTAATTTTGCATATCGGCTAAAGAAGGGCAAAAAAAAATATTCAATCAAACTTTGGGAGGAAACGAAAATACCTCATGTCTCTCTGTAATATTTGTTCAACATCCAAATGAATGCTTGTTTCAAGAGAAAAGGAATGCACCGACGTCTTTTCTTTGTATATCAAATTGTTTGGTGTAGAGGTTGATGGGTTTTTCTCAATGGAACCTTCTCAGAACTTTCTTCTAGGTTGTTTAAATCATGGTTGGTTCGTGGTTATCTGGTTTGTTTGTCAATTTGTATACTGTGGAACTCCAACTCTTATTTGGAGGGCATGGAACAATATAGTTGATTTTTTTGGCCAACTGGCACGTAGATCCACCTGATAATTTCTATGGTGCTGTGACGCAAATGTACTATGTGACTTGTTTTGGAAAATTTCCTTGATCGATGAACTTGGTCAAATTATTGCTGTGAAATAATTTGAAATCAACGAATATATAGTGTGTGAAGTGCAACTGTCCTATCATACCAACAAGAGGCTCTTAAAATTCAAATTGATCGGTGTTTTCGCAATTTTTGCTTATTCGATGAACTTGGTAAAATTAATATCCTAGAATAATTTGAAATCAATGAATATATATTGTGTAGAGTGAAATTGTGCTATCATATGAACAAGAGGGCCTTAAACTTCAAATTGGTCCTTGTTATGCTTGTGGTGATAGAATTTTACAAAAAAATTCTTTTGTTTCCTTCATTTTTAAAAAAATAAGCGATTTAACATCCTTTAATAATTTAATGTAATTCACTTGTACAATAACAATTATTAATATTAATGTTTTAGTATCTGAAAATAATGTTTTTAGCTGAATTTAGATAGGATGAACATTTCTAAACAATTGCAATATTGAACCCACCAGACATGGAATCCGCAAGTCCACCTGTCAATTTGTATATCGCGGAAGTCTGGGTGATATTTGCAGGACACCAAACAAAAGAGGTTCAAATTTGATCTCGCTAGGCCGAGAACCCGTGATCCAAAAAGTGCCCAAGTATGGAACAAGGGATCCACATATGCTCTATAAAATCTCTTGTCCATACTTTCTAAAAGTACATGTTTACTATGTATTGCTAGTTTGTCAAAAAACTTTTATATCAGTCGCCCGACCAGATTGTACAAACTTTCTCATTTAATTAAATTCTGCAATAGCAAAAATTATCATTAATAATTTAGTATTGAAAATCATGTTTTTAGATATTCTAGATAGTTGATAGGGATTAGTATCTATAAACAATGCCAAACTTGAACCTGCCAGCCCTCAAGTCCATCTGCCAATCTGTATATCGCGGAACTCTGAGGGCTATTCGGAGGACAAGGAACAATGAAAATTGCAATGTTGAGCCACGTGGCCCACAGGTCCATTTGTCAATTTGTGAATCATGGAGGTGTGCATGGTGTTTGTACAACACAGAACAATAGAGGTCCAATTTTCAGCCCGCGAGTCCCACAGACCCGATCAAAAAAAATCGCTAGATATGAAATTCATACGGGATTTCTATGGGACAATAAAACTGCAATGTTCAACCAACTAGCCCAAGTCCACCTGTCCACTTGTATATCGCAGAAGTCTGGGTGCTATTTGTAGGAGACAGAACAATAGAGACTCTGCTTTCGGCCTGCCAAGCCACGAACCAAAAACTTCCTAGGTATGGAATGAGGGATCCACATATGCTGTATAAAATCTCATTCCATAGTTTATATAGAGACAATGTCCACAAGTCTGCGTGTCAACTTGTATATCGCGGAAGTCTAGGTGCTATTTGTAGGACACAAAACAATAGATACATAATTTTCACTTGCCAGGTCGTGAACCTGCGATCCAAAAAGTGACCAAGTATGGAATGAGCGATCCACATATGTTCTAGAACACTGTTTTTGTACAACGTAGAACAATAGAGGCCGAATTTTTAGCCCACCAGTCCCAGAGCTCCCGATAAAAAAAAATCCCTAAATATGAAATTCATATGGGATCTCCACATATGATGTATAAAATCTCATTCCATACTTTATTTAGAGACTATGTCCATGAGTCTGTGTGTCAATTTGTATATCACGGAAGTCTAGGTGCTATTTGTGGGACATGAAACAATAGATATTTAATTTCCAGCATGCCAGGTCGTGAACCCGCGATCCAAAAAGTGTCGAAGTATGGGATGAGGGATCCGCAAATGTTATAGAAAAATGTGTTTGTAAAGAGTGAAACAATAGATGCCCAATTTCCAGCTCGCCAGCCCCAGAGCCCCCGATAAAAAAAAATGTTAAATTTGAAATTCATACAGGATTGCTACAGGACATTAAAAGTGCAATTTTCATCCAGCTAGCCTGAGTCCACCTATCAATTTGTATATCACAAAATTCTAGGTGCTATTTGTAGGAGATAGAACAATAGAGACTATATTTTCGGCATGCCAACCTACAAACCCACGATCCAAAAACTGCCAAGTATGGAATGAGGGATCCACATATGTTGTATAAAATCTCATTCCATAATTTATATAGAGACTATGTCCAAAAGTCCGCATGTCAATTTGTATATCTCGAAAGTCTAAGTGCTATTTGTAGGACACAGAACAATATATACTTAATTTTTAGCCCACCAAGTCCCTAATCCGTGATCCAAAAAGTGCTCAAGTATGGAATGAGCGATCCTTATATGTTCTAAAACACTATCAATTTGTATATCGCGAAAGTTTGGGTGCTATTTGTAGGATATTGGAACAATAAAGACTCTATTTTTAGCCCACCAAGCCGCAAGCCCGCGATCAAAAAAATGCCTAAGTATGGAATGAGGGATCTACATATGCTGTATAAAATCTCATTCCATACTTTATATAGACTATATCCACAAGTCCACGTGTGAATTTTTATATCACGGAATTCTACGTGCTATTTGTAGGACACAAAAGTCTAGGTGGTATTTGTAGGACACAGAACAATAGATACTTAATTTTCAGCCCGCCAGGTCACGAACACGCGATCCAAAAAGTGCCCAAGTATGGAATAAGGGATCCAAATATGTTCTAGAACACTATGAATTTGTATATCGCGGGAGTCTGGGTGCTATTTGTAGGAGATGGAACAATAGAGACTCTCTTTTCGGCCCGCCAGACTGTGAGCCCGTGATCCAAAAACTGCCTAAGTATGGAATGAGGGATCCACATATGCTGTATAAAATATCATTCCATACTTTATATAGAAGCTGTCCACAAGTCCGTGTGTGAATTTGTATATTACAAAACTGTAGGTGCTATTTGTAGGAGACAAAACAATAGATACTTAATTTTCATCCCGCCAGGCCATGAACTTGCGATCAAATGCAATGTTCAGCCAAGCAGCCCGTAGGTCCTCCTGTCAATTTCTATGCTGCGGAAATATGGGTGCTATTTGTAGGGCATGGAACAATAGAGACTCTTTTTTCAGCCCGCGAGGCTGCCAACCCACGATAAAAAAAGTGCCTAAGTATGGAATGACTCTTTTTTATATTGCTCATTTGTGGAAATACTTTTATATCACTTGCCCGACCAGATTGTGAAAACTTTCTCGTATAATTAAATTCTGCAATATAAATATTTAATAGTAATAATTTAGCGCAGGTTAGGTTCTGAATTTGTATATCACGGAATTGTCAGTGCTATTTGTAGAGCACGGAATAATATATGCCCAATTTTTTGCCCGCCAGCCCGAGAACCTCCGATCCAAAAAAGTGGCTAATTATGGAATTAATACAGAATCGCTAAGGACAAAAAAAATGCAATGTTGAACCAACCAACCCACAAGTCCATCTTTCAATTTGTATATCACGGAAGTGTAGGTGCTATTTGTAGGACACTGATAAATAGAGGCTCAATTTTCAGGCCGCCAGGCTGAGAACCATCGACCCTTCACATGCCCTGGGTATATCTTCGCCCGATCGCTTTACATACTTTGGTATTTCTTGGAATCAGTTTTGGCATTGCTGCTTCCTTCGTACTTGTTTCCAGATATGCAATAATTAATCTTTAATGCTAGTAGCCATCCTGCAACAACCATTAAAACTGTCATTAATGTCCGGAAGTCTGAAGAATATTTGTCATTAGTACTAATTAAACTAATATTTGCCCAGAAGCATGTTATCCTTTCCAAATATTCATTTCAAAGGCCACGCAATATTTTTTTTTGTGCACCGACAGGTTGGTGCTTTTAAGAAATTTCTAATTCTTAATCTCTTTTCTTCGTCACCGCCACGTTCACACTTTTTTTCTAATTGTGCAATTAGTGAGTTGTGATGGTCACTGCTCATTCCTCACAAACCATGGAAATTTTCATCGATCAACGAAAAGATTGAGGAGATATTCCATTAATACACATTAAACATAATTTGCGGAGGTTTATATTATCCTTCCTCGATTTTCATTTCAAAGATCATCTCGACCAAACGAAAATTATAAATAACTTCTGGGAGCAGTTTTCTCCACACACAGTAAACACATTGGGGAATAATGGTCAGAGGTTCCACTATTCTAGGAAATATTGTTACTATTCATCTCCCTCCGCCCAGAAGAAAAAAAGGAGATGGTCCCTTGGTACACCGAGATATATATTTCAAGCCAAAAAATTCCATCGCAGCCCTGATTGGTTAGAGAACTTGCCCAGTTGCATTCATTGCTATCGCAGAAGTTGATGCCATGAATTCTGAGCTGAAAGAAGATGATATGATGGAAAATGATATGACAATGGATGATGGCAATGCAAGGAATATTCCCACTCCTGCGCCCAAATTGAAATAAACCATAATGAACGGACCTTCCCGACTCGGTGATCGCAGTCATGACAACACCAAAAGGAGTTTCAGAAAAGAAACTGATGGTGAATGCAACAACCACTTTTCACCGCGAAAGTAGGAATTCCAGAGTTCCAAATTATTCCATTATGGGAGGAAGAGTTTCAGTGTAAAGAAATTATATGTTGATGCTCCCAGAGATATATTCAAGCCCAAAAAATATTGTTTAACATTTTCGGGCATCATGTCCAAAACTCTCTCTCCTACCACGCATTTTCCTACTAGTCATCTCCTTCTACCCAGAATGGACTAATTTGGGCCTTTGTAATTGCACATGCAAGATGTGATACTGAATATTTTGGACTATGCAGAGGCGGTTTCAGCTAAGGGCTATTCCACTTGCCCTGCAACCATTTTCGTCTTCTTTATGAAGAAAATCTTCTGAAAAATATCAATTTCAGCAGAGGATGATGCATCGACGAGAAAAATCCAAGGATCTTACATACTGCAGAACCCGTGCCTGTGTTTTTCACAAACGCCTGCAATGTTTTGGCCCGAAGAACTGGGTCCAATTTCTAAGCATAAATGTACAGTACTCAGTGTTTTTCTTGTTTTTTTTATTTTAAATGGATTTGCTATTAAAACAAAATTGTCTTGCACTCTTCATTGTTGCCTCTTTTCTAGGTTTAACACATGTTCTAATTGGGATGGTTTGATGCTCTCGTACTTCTTCGATATTGTGTTTACTAATACCAATGTATAATGTTGCAACAAAATCATTATTCTTGTTTCTAGACATGCAATTATTAATTTTAATGCTAACAACCCGTAATGCAATAAGTTTAATACTTGAGTTAATATGTTGCACTGATGGTAGAATGTATCAAGAACATAGTTACATGCACACATTCCAATAAAATCTAATCTTCCACAAAACATTTGTTGGCAATTAGTAGAAAAGGAAATTTAGTGGTTAAGTTGATATGTTACAGTCATGGAATAATGTATCAAGAACATAGCTATAGGCATACGTTGCAATAAAATGTAATATTCAACAACACATTTGTTGACAATTAGTAGATCATGGTTTTGAAACGATGGTGCTTCTTTGAAACCAATTCATGCTTACGAAAACTGCCTTTCCCCTCTCTATTTTCCCACTCTTTTATTCCCTCTAGTTTCTCTTCCTCGTTACTTAATCGTTTTTTTCCCGACAATGCGTTTCTCCACAACTTTGTGGATTCACGCATTTGTGTTTCCAACTATCGCTTCCCCTTTATTTAAATTGACCATCTACTATTCCCTGTCCCACAATTGGCACCCAGAGTTCCTCCATATACAAATTGATAGGCAGACTTGCGCACTGGTCAAGTCAACATTGCAATTCTACTTTTCCGTGAACTCCAAACAACATTCAAAGCTCCAATATATACAAACTGATAGATATTCAAAATTGCAACCATTCTTAGATCATACGCTTTTCCGTATTATGGTCCACCTATCATTCCCTTTTCCGTGCTACACATTTTTGCACTGAAAACTTTCAAGAAATACAATTTAACCGTCGGGTTCTCACATATTTAGTGGAACTATTGTCACCCCATTTTGAAGCCCGTCTGTCCGCTTTCCATACTTCTCCATTTGTTCGAATTTCTTTGGTGAATCATCGGTTTGGCGGGTTGAAGAAATATTTAGTTCGTAGTCATTGTTTCTTGTATCCGCGCCCCTTTGAAATTAGCAGTTGGAAATTATATATAAGATCTTATTTCCATGCATGCAATTAACAATTTCCCTATTCCATACTTAGCCACTTTGGTGGAATTCCGCAAATATACAAACTGGTCACTCAACTGCCCCATCATGATCTCTTTCGTTTTACACATTTTGCACTCAAAAATTCCGAAACATGAAATTTCATCGTGCAACACTCGGTTGTCTTAACTATCCCCGTAACCCTTTTTTCAATCCCGTCCAACTACTTTTCAGAGCTTTCCATTCTTTCCTTTCTCTCCTCCCTCTCCGTCACCTTCGCACTTGTCTATAATAAAAGAAAATAAAAAGTTTTGTATATATATATATATATATACATATCTTGTTTCTAAATATGGAATTAATGGCATTTAATTCTAGCAAGTCATCATGCAGAAACCGTATATGTTGTATTTTATGGGCGAAAGGCTCGAGGACATCTCGTATTCATGCACATTAAACCAAAATTTGCAAGCGGATTATATTATCCCTTGTGAGTGTTCATTTCAAAATCATGAAATCCCATTCACATGACATGCCCTTTGCACGTTCATGAAATCTCCATTCCTTAATTGCTCTTCGTCGTACCCGCCACGTTCGCATTTCTAAATATGCAATAAATAAATTTTACTGCTAATAGTTCATCATGCACCACCAATATAGGATGGCATTAATCAACAAAAAGCTCGAGGAGCTTTCCCATTCAGAAACATTTAACCAAGATTTATCAAAAAGTTACATTATTCGCTCTAACAATTCATTTAAACCATCATCTGCAGCAAAGCAACCTTCTCATAAACCTGTGGCATCAACTCGACAGTTGTTCTGTGGAGATACAGTGAACACCTTCGGGCGTGAGGACCAGAACTTCCACTGGTCTAGGGAATTTTCTTATTACTCAACCCCTACCACAGAGAAGCAAGTAATTTGGACATCCATAATTTCTCATGCCTGGTATGTCCTTGAGGTTTTTTACTGTAAGGACCTTGTCTCTTGGTGCGCCGATAAATTTATTACAGACCAAAGAATTATTCCACTGCATGAGGACTCTTCTGTTTCTTTTTCACCTCAGGTATTCCATAGATCCTGAAATTACCCAAGCCAACATTGACATTCAAAGGAGAAGATTGCAAACAATTCCTAGCAAGTCATAATAACGGATTGGACCTCTTGCCCCATTTTTTGGAAATGCCGAATCTAGTTCCTGAAGATATTACAAGTATTGTTAAGCCATAAAATTGGCTCATTACCCCTTAATTGGGGTAATTTTATTTTATTTATGTCGGCTTTAGGCCATTAGTTGTAATTATACCTCCCATTATCCTATATATACCAAGGAGACATTTTCATTTTGAATCATCTTGTACTTGAACATTTAAGTGGGGTAAAAGGAGGTTGCCCCCTCGAAGAGGCTTATTATCTGAAATTATCTCTTTTTCAAGGCATTGAGTACTTTTTCTGATGTTTTTCTATGCTATATTGATATTTGGTTCTTAACATATGGTATCAAGGCTCAAGGTCTTGGGGTTTCGCTGCTACATCTGAGACACCTTGGTATTTTTGATATAAATGTTTTTCTACAATATTTCAGAAGGAATGGCTTGGAGGATATTTAGTAGATGGATCAAGGTATGTTGGGTTCAAAATTCATCTCCTGAGGCCTTACACGTTCAAAGATATAGCCTGTACAAGATAGGGTTCTGGAATCATCCTAAACTGAGTCATTGTGGAAATTTCGCTATAAAACCTTTTATGTAATGTTTCAGACCCTGATATCCGGAGGCTATTTACAGAAATTAGTAAGGTATATTTGGTAAACATTTCAGCTTCTGTGTCATCTTAAATTTGTAGATACACCCTATGTAAGATAGGGTATCTGACTAGTCCTATTTATAAGTTTCAAGAAGGTGTTCCACGTAAAACAATCATAACTTCTTCCTAGAGTATCCAAATTGAGTGGGACTTGTTTCATTGGATCGTGGACAGTATGTAGTATTTATGGTATGAGTTTCAGAATTTTATATTAATTATTTTGTGCGGGGAATACTATACAAGTGATATCTCCTGGAAAGGACAAAAATCGGCAAGTTGTGGGGAAGTTACCATAAATTCCACTTGGCACATCCAATTTTGATCAGACCTATGGAATTGCAGAGAAGAAATATTATAGAACTACATAAATGAAAGTTTCATACCCAGAAGGGCCGAAACTTGGGAGATACAATAGAATAAATATTGTCTAGCAGAACCACCTCAAAATCAAGGTTCAAAAGTAATACTTGGCCAACATGCCACCAAAAAAGGGAACTAATACACCAAATAAGCCTCTAGAAAATCCTACTTGGACTCTTGATGAAGGTGAAGAAATGTGTAGGGACATAAATGAACTACAAAATAAGATGGATTCAATGGAAGCTAATTTGGATACTAAGATGGATGGTTTAAAAGGGGAGATCATGGAAGTATTGAAAAATTTTGTAACAGAGAAGAGACCTGAAAGTGAAAATGCATCCCATGAAATTCATGATGAGGACACAAGGAAGGTGAATCAAGAATCGAGAAACTTCAACTTTGGTTTGAAGACCAAACACGTTCCTAAGATTGATAGGAGGAAGTTTGATGGCAAGGAACCAATCACATTGATACTTCATATGGAGCAATTCTTTGACCTCCATAATGTGCCACACACACAAAAGGTATGAATTGCTTCTTTATATTTAGAACCTAATCAATTTGTATGGTATCGATGGCTTTGTTCTCACAAATCACTTGTCACTTGGGAAATTTTCATGGAAGAAATGATAGCACACTATGAGGATACACGAAGCAATACCTTCTTTAGCCAATTTATAAATCTCAAGCAAAAGGGTTCAGTTACCGAGCACATTGAGAACTTCCAAAGATTGAATATAAAGGTAACCGATGTTCCAGATGAGCACTTGATTGATGTATTCATAGGAACTTTAAAGAATAAAATTCAACATGAGGTTCTCCTTTGGGAACCCAAATCATTGGAGAATGCATTTAAGGTGGCAAGAAATGTTGAAAGTAAAAATATGCCTATGGCTACTAGAAGGACCAATCCTAACATCTATAGAGAGAACAATTCTCCTTCTCCTAAAACACCTCAACCTACAAGGTTGACACCTCAACAATTGGAGGAAAGAAAAGAAAAAGGTTTATGCTTTAATTATGACAACAAGTACAGTAAGGGACATAAGTGTGGTGAGAAAAAATTATTCTACATAGATTGTGAAGAGGAAGAAGAACAAGAACAAGAACCATCTCGAGATGAAAACGTAGAAGCAATTTCGTCTGAAGAGTTGACTCCCACGATATCGTGTATTCATTGGCTGGAATTAGCAGTCCTCAAACCCTCAATATCGAAGGATACATCAAAACAAAAAAGGTAATAGTCCTAATTGATTCTAGCAGTACTTATAATTTCATTCACTATAAATTAGCCAAAGATCTCAATTTCTTTGTATATCCAGCGCCAAAGTTTCAAGTAATGATTGCAGATGGAGGAACTATCAATTGCTCAGGAAAATGAAACAAGATCAATCTTACTATGGGGGAATATGTAATGAATAGTACAATGATTTCTATACCCATGGGTGGTGCAGACGTTGTACTAGGAATCCAATGGTTACAATCATTAGGAACAATGGATTTTAATTTTCAAGAACTTTTCATGAAATTTTCATTGGAAGGAAAAGAAATTGAGTTAAGAGTTATCACAGGGAAACCCGGTAAGGTGATAAGCTCTAACGACATGAAAAAATTATTGAAAAAGGGTCATCAAGGCATTATTACACAACTATGCTCATTGGATGTTCAAACATCTAAGCCATCTATTCCTCAAGATCTCCAAAGGATCATTGATAAGCATTCCAAAGTATTTGAAGATATTCCCAAAGGTCTTCCACCCACTTGAAATCATGATCATGAAATTCACCTAATTCCTGGGAGTGTTCCTCCTAACATCAGGCCATACAGATACCCTTACGCCCAAAAGAGTGAAATTGAGGACATGGTTGAAGAAATGTTAGAGGCTGGCATTATTAGACCTAGCCAAATTTCTTACTCTGCACCAGTAGTAATGGTATTCAAGAAAGATAGCTCATGGCATATGTGTCTAAATTATAGAGAGCTCAACAAGATCACTATTAAAGATAAGTTTCCCATTCTCGTCATTGATGAATTGTTAGATGAACTACATGGAGAAATCTATTTCACGAAATTGGATCTTCGTTCAGGGTATCATCATATCAGAATGAAGGAAGAAGATATCCCCAAAACAACATTCCGAACTCATGAAGGCCATTAAGAATTTTTGGTTATGCCTTTTGGCCTTACAAATGCACCTTCCACATTCCAAGGGTTGATGAATTTCATTTTAAATCCCTTCGTTCGAAACTTTGTGTTAGTATTTTTTGATGATATACTAATCTATAGAAAGTCTTGGGAGGATCATGTGCGACATGTTGACAAGGTGCTACAACTACTAAAGGAGCAACAACTATATGCCAAACCATCCAAGTGTTTCTTTAGAGTAAAGGAGGTAGATTATTTTGGTCATATTGTATCTCATGAAGGTGTCAAGGTAGACCCTAACAAGATTGAGGCCATGATGGACTAGCCGATTCCCAAAACATTAAAAAATCTTAGAGGTTTTTTGGGTTTGACAGGTTACTGCTGCAAGTTTGTTCAGAACTATGGAAGAATAGCAACACCTTTAATGACACTAACTAAGAAGGATGCATTTTCATGGACTCCAGAGGAAACTAAAGATTTTGAACAACTTAAAGAGGTGATGTGTAAATCTCCTATCTTGACCACTCCAGACTTCACAAAAACCTTTATTGTGGAATGTGATGCCTCCGGAAATGGAATTGGTGTTGTCCTAATGCAAGAAGGAAGGCCCCTGTCTTTTGAAAGTCGACCACTCAAGGGAAAGGACTTACACAAACCCATTTATGAGAAGGAAATGATGACAATACTACATGCATTGAAGAAATGGCGTCCTTACCTAATAGGTAGGCACTTCAAGGTAAAAACAGATCATGATAGTCTTAAATACTTCTTGGAACAAAGACTATATTCAGAAGAACAACAAAAATGGGTAACCAAGATATTGGATTATGATTTTGAAATCCTCTATAAAAAGGGGAAATAAAATGTTGTGGCAGATGCACTCTCAAGAAAGGATGAAGATGTTGAGGCCTTTCTTTGTGCTATCTTGATCATCCAACCCGATTGGATAATAGAAGCAAGGGATGAATGGAAGAATGAAGAAAAAGTGTGGACTCTCATTTAAAGGTTGTAGCAGGATTCCAGTGCATCAGATACATTTACATGGAAAAATGATTCACTATGGTACAAAGATTGCTTATATTTATGTAATAACTCCCAACTCAAACAAAAGGTACTATTGGAGTTGCAGACCTCCCCAGTAGGAGGGCACTCAGGATTTTTGAAAACCTACCATAGAGTCAAGAAGGATTTTTTTTTGGATGGCCTTAAAACAAATGTTCAAAGGTTTGTGGCAGAATGTTTGGTTTGCCAAAAAAATAAGGTGGAAACAATTAAGACCCCGGGTCTTTTACAACCATTATCCATCCCAAGTTAGCACTGGGAGGAGGTTTCCATGGATTTCATCACAGGGTTACCAAAGTTCGAAGGAAATAGTGTAATCATGGTGATTGTTGATAGACTGACCAAGTATGGACACTTTTGTGCACTCTCTCATCCCTTCAAAGCTAGTACAGTTGCCACCACATTCATGGAGACAGTTCAAAAGCTACATGGCAGCCCAAAGATTATTGTAAGCGACAGAGATCCCATCTTCACTGGACATTTTTGGACATAATTATTTTCTTGTTTGGGTACTCAATTGGCTCATAGCTCATCCTATCATCCTCAATCTGATGGACAAACCGAGATAGTGAATACATGTATGGAAGGTTACCTTCGTTGCTTTGTATTTCATAAACAAACACAATGGTTCAAATGGTTACCCTTGGCAGAATGGTGGTATAACACTTCCTTTCATACTGCAACAAAAATGACACCATTTATGGAATTTTATGGATACCACCCTCCTTCCATCACTTCTTCTCTAAAAGAAAAATCTAAGGTTCAAGTAGTGGAAGATCACATCAAGAATCAACAACAAGTTCTCCAAATCTTAAAGGACAACCTGACCATGGCACAGAATCTCATGAAACAACAAGAAAATCAACATCGTAGTGAAAGAAGTTTTGAAGTAGGGGATTTGGTGTTTTTAAGACTACAACCATACAAACAAATGTCCCTCAAGAAAGCCAAGAAGGATAATAAATTGTCACCAAAGTACTATGGCCCTTATAAGGTGTTGCAAAATATTGGTACTATGGCATACAAATTGGAGCTGCCTGCATCTTCGTGAGTACACCCAGTTTTCCATGTTTCATGCTTAAAGAAGGTTATAGGCGACAAGATCCCAGTTCAAACTATATTGCCAGAACTTGATGAGGAAGGAAAAATCATATTGGAGCCTGAGGCCATCACTGACATAAGAATTCACCAACTGAGGAATAGATCCATTTCAGAGTATCTCATTAAATGGAGGAAACTATCGGTTGAAGATTCCACTTGGGAAGATGAGCCTTTTATACAGAAGCATCTAGAGTTACTCAAGCGTTGCGAACAACACTTGTCTCAAGGGGAGGGACATGTTAAGCCCTAATATTGGCTCACTACCCCTTAATTGGGGCATATTATATTAATAATGTTATTTTATTTATGTCATCTTTAAGCCATTAGTTGTAATTATACCTCCTAGTCTCCTATATATACCAATGAGACATTTTCATTTTGAATCATCTTGTACTTGAACATTTAAGTGGGGTAAAAGGAGGTTGCCCCCTCGAAGAGGCTTATTATCTGAAATTATCTCTCTTTCAAGGCATTGAGTACTTTTTCTGAGGTTTTTCATATTGATATTTGGTTCTTTACAAGTATGCAGGTTAGTTCATTTAGAAATCCATTTCGGGAAATTGCCTGGCTGTTTACAAGAATAACGGGATAGGAGTCCACATGTACTGTTTCCCGCATGGCTCTTTATATTTTGTATTTCACAGTCAACAAACAAGCCCTTTTTGATTGGGGCAGGTTAATTTCCCATGAAATCTCTTCCCAATTGTCAAGCTACAAAAGGGAAAATAAATTTTATATGTCATCCTATTTAGTTTTTGCAATAGCACATTCCTGTCAATTTCTGCAACTATCTCTGTCCAAAAATGCCAACTGCAAATTCCACCCAGTAATGTTCTGGTACTAGGCCTTGTGGAAGCACAAGGCTTCCCATTTTTTTTATGAGGTTTTTAATGGATTCCTTTCTGTTTTCAAAGTTTTGTTGTTAGGAGAAAATGTTCCCCGCATATCTGAATAGGCAACTAGTTTTTTTCACAATAAGGGGACACTCCAACATTTGGATAATTACATTGTCATAAGCATTTTTGGCTCCACGGAACAACCTACTTTCCTTCCATTTCATGTTACAGACAAAAGTTTTATTGCAAAAGTAGAACGTCAATACAACTACTGGTTCCATCTATTCCAAATGAAGAAAACAAAATAGTTCATTCCTCTTCCCTTGAAAATAGGGGAGTTCATCTTGAAAAACGTCAATAAAATTGATGATTTCGCAACACATTTTAGCATCTCCAACCTCAGATATGATGAATACATAAGAGGATTCGACCCCTATGATATTTTTAGACAACATTTACAATCACTTGGCCTCGATGATTGTTTTGTAAATAAACACCTGCCCAAAAACAGAGACAGTGACGGTCCTACCTCTGATACCAACAATGTAGAGACAATGTAAAGCTACACTAAATTGTACACACAACAGGGGAAAGGCCCTAGTGACAAGATTGTTCAATCCGAAAATACCACTCCAAAAAGTACAACATCCTGGAGCATTTCTCCAATGACCCATCATAGCAACAAAGAAACCCAGAGTTCTTCAAACGGAGGAGGAGATAATGACCCTCCTCGCTCTAAAATTGATAGTTCTCACAAGCTTCTAGTAGAGAAGAAGAGAAAAAAAATGTGGGTCAGGCAAAAGAGTCGGAAATTCAGAGTCAGAACATGGAAGTTGACACTGATCTAGATGCCATGTTCCCCTTCCTTGATCAACCCCAATACGACATCCACCATAGCCATCCAATGGACATATCTGCTACCCAAAATTTTGACGAAGATGAATCCTTTGTGTTCCAGAGCATTTTTTTTATAGCCGAAACAAAAGATTGATATTTGAGAAAAAAATGTTAAAAATATCAAAGGCAAATCTTGTTCAGAGGTTGATGTTGCCAACATGCGGCCGTCCCAAATCTATCAACTTCACGCCACAACCGGAGAATCACTTCATGATTCCATTGGACACATCGAGACCCAGAATGTCAAACTAAAGGACTGAGTCAAGGAATTGGAAGACACTTTCATTCCTATGCCATTGCTTATCGATCCTCTAGCAATAACCATGCCTGGCACCCCTGCACCCAATGTAAAATCATCCTCCACCATGCTCACATCCTGTAAAGGATATGTGGATAACAATATCAAAAAAATAATGGAACTAGTTACCCAGGCGTGGAAAAGATCACATACCATCGCTTCCCTTGGAACTAGGGAACATAGTTTGCTCGAGCGTTTGCAAGACAAATTAAAAGATGAAGAAAATTTCTTTTAAAACACAGTCATCCCTTTTGGAAAGATTGTCAACAATATGACATAAACAAAAAGAAGAGAGGAAGATATTCCATCAAAAAACCAGATTGGCCAATTGAATGCATGTTGGAAACAAAAAGGAAAGAACTTGCGTCTCATTGTTCAGTCATGTGAACAATCCATAGTGAAGAAAGATAAATTATTCACAAAGCTGTCAAATATAGACTTAGCAGGGAAAACCAACGACTTCCAATACCCCCTCTTAATCGAAAACTCCTTGCCCTTAACCAGGTAAGAGTTTGATAAACATGTTGCTATGTTGAATACCTTGTCTCTGGAAAAGTTTTAAAACATCCTTCAATTTGATCAAGCTCATGTCCATGACTGGCTAGTCAAATATGCAGTACAGAATGAGAAAATTCATCAGGCTCTCTCTAATCTTTCTATTGACTTCCAGGAATTAGAAAATGAAATTTTCAACATCAAAATCCAGAATAAGATCAATGTCGCCCCAATGAGAAGCTACATTTAAGAATGGGTCGAAAGGCAATTGAAATAGGCCGCCAATGAAAGAAAACAGGCAGTTCCCGACATTCCAACAACTGTGGAGAACATCCTTGAAACCACAATCATCACCGACATAACTGAAACAACAGCCACGAGAAAAATAGCCAAAGCGCTCATATGTACCCTCACTATAAGTTTAGTCATCACATATTTCTTTGTTTCTCAGCCTGGTTATTCCACTTTCTTAAATGCATATGTATAGGCAAACACTTATACCATTCCATTTATTTTCTTTTGAAGCTATTGCACTCTATCTTCTTTCCACAATCCTGTTTCTTGTACATATTTCTCTAATGGTCTGCAAGAGCTCCAATCCTAGTCTACATGACAAACGCATTGAAATTCTGGTTTATATGTAACATACTTTAATTTTTTGGTATATTTCAAAATTTGCAGTAGTATGTAACAAACTTTCATTTTTTCACATACTTGAAAAAAAAATGCATTTAAATTTTTATATGTTACAGACACTATTCTTATCTTTCCACATTTTGTATAACAAATGCATTTGTTTTTTAATATGTTAGACTTTTATTCTTATCCTTTGGCAGTCTGTATGGAAAATGCATCTACTCTTTTATATGTTACACACTATTCTTTTTTTATATATTTCAAAATAAATGGCGTTCAACAATGCAAGTGTCATTTACATATACCCTATGTTTACAAATGCATTTAAATTTTTATATTACTTATCTCCTATTAATTTTATGTCATCATATATTTTTATCTTTCACCAGTCCATATGGAAAATGCATTTAAATTTACAAATTTAATCTTGCACTGTCAACAATTTTTTTACTTTGTTATATACCTTCAAAAAAATTAGGTTTGCCATATACTTTCAAAAATTAGATGTTGTTGTGCCTGTCGACTGTCATTTAATTTTTCCCTATCTTCCATGATATACATTTTGCACAACATTTCGCTGATATACATTTTGCACGAAACACTTCGTTTCATTTACAATTCGACCCAATTTTCCACAATTTCCTTTCTAACCTCCTTGGCAGGGACTACGCTGCCACGTAGCCTTGTTATTATTGGGGTTTTCACAAACAATTTGTTTTTTTATCGTCAAGTTTTCATTTATGGTTTGTATATGAAATTATTTATTATAGGGCTCAAAAAGAAAGAATAGGTCGCAAAAGTTGACACAAATATTTTATGAAGTGAATATGTGGCATACAAGTTAGATATGAGAACAATTTGATGTTTAACATAACATGGATGGTTCTAGTAGGATAGCACTATTGAGCTCCACTTTTTCCATGTTTTCCATTGTACAAAAACATTCATTAATTCAACTTTTCCCGCATTTCGTTGTTAATACACACCATAAACCCTAATTAAATGCCATCATTCATATTTATATCGAATGTGGTTAATACATCGTCTTTTCTATCTTTTTAGTGGTTAAAAGATGATTATATTATTATTTACTTATGAAGGTTTTTGAAGCGTGATTCCTGCACTAGCATGATCAACATCCTTGTACCATTACTGTAGTTCAACATTCCCGCCCAACACTCTCATTCTGGTACCAGTCATTGTTTATCATATTCGCGTGTTTTTTGCAAAAATTCAGAAACATGGGTTTTCTCCGTAGTGACGTCGACATGCAGAAATGTGTGTCACAATCCACCCAGGTCGTACGTATGGACCTCCAGCTCAGGGGGAATAATTCAGCCAAATCAATAAAAGTTCTAGAAAATCAACTTCTCCCTCAATTTGCGTGTAGACGATGACAACTTAAAAGAATCAGGAATATGGGTTTTGTTTCTAGCATGGCCAATTGGGTCTCATATGAACTTTTTTCCAAACAAATGAATGGTTGAAGAATTATTGCTGGTTCTTTAATTGACATTTACACAAATTTTGGGATGTGTCTAGATTTGGAATCACCATGAACAAAATGCCCAGATTTATAAAATGATAAGCCCAAATTTATTAAACCAACTCCAAGAAATATACAATGCAAAAGAAAAGGACAAATTTCAATTCAAAATGATCGGGAATCATAACAAAAGTATTTGAATGTATTTTTTATAGTATGAAGCCAAATTTCCAAGGGATTTGATGCTATACATTTAGCATTCATAACCTGTATTTTGTAATACTGCTATAAAAGACAGAGATTTACATCAGATAGGGAGAATTCTCATTACGTAAAAGATCACTATTTCACTATTTTTATTATGCAATCAGATGTGTTGCAGAGAGCGGACTGCTATCATTTTGTAATCTAAGTTTTCTTTGATTTCAATGAAGGACATATTATAGTTATCGAAATTTTAAGCATTTCTTCGGTTTGAGTTAGTTTCCAGGTACGTTGCCCAGGTCGGGAAGGGCCCCTCGACTCAAGTGATGTTCTTGCTTTGTAGTTTTATTTAATTTCATTACGGTTGTTTTTTATTTGTTTTTTTTTACTAATTTCCTATTTCTGTTCGCTAATTCCCAACTCTGCTATTTATTCAATCCGCTCCCTTCACGTTGCAAAGAATGTGTGGATCGATCCAATATACAACGCCTTCATTTCACTCATTGGTATTCTTGTAGCACTGCAAATAACTTCGTAAATATTCATCTGTGTCATACACATACATAGTTTTATTATTGTGTTGTTTGTTTCATTTATAAATTGTGTTCTTTATCCCTTGCGTAACATATATATTGTATAATGCATTGTTACATTCACTGCATATAATGGTTACATTGTGTTATACGAAGGTTGTGTTATATATTGTGTTAATATTGTATGATTGTAATGTAGGTTATGTTATTGTGTTATAATAGAAGATATGATATGATTAGTATGTTATAGTGATGTGAGTTACGTGTGTCATCATATATATGTTGTTTTGTTGTTATTTATTATTGTTGTGTGCATTCTCAATTGTTTTCTTGTATGCTTGTTTGTTATGATATGTTATATATTATATGATTGTTTATTATGTTTTGAATAATATGTTGTTAATCTATTGTGTTTTGTTATGTATTTGTATATACTATTCATGTTTTAAGAATTACATTGTTATATATATTGTTTTTTTTTAGTTTATGCATTGATTTGTTTATGAGTGTAAATGCAGTGTTAATTGGATTATCCATGAGAAGTTATCTCATTCTTGTACAAAGAACCAAAATTATTTCATACCGACACATTCATTAATGTTGTAAATAAAACAAAATTAATCTCGTACTTGCACATTCATTTTCACACATAAACAAAACTAATTCCATATCTCCACTTTGGCTTTGTTTTCATTCCCAGGCGTATCCTTTCTTGAGGAAAATTCTCTAAAGTGTGTTTCTTTGAAGACTTTTCGTTTGATTACGAGTTTGGTGTATTTTATCTAAAACTAGTAAATTCCATTTTAGGTCAGTAACACACATACATGAGGGCTTGAGTAACCTCATCCATCTCACTCATTTGAATGCTAGTTTGGGTAAATTCCGCATTGACTTTCAGATTGTCTTCCTTGCCTTGATTGTTTATTTCCCGCACTTGATCTCATTTCTTGTACTTTGGATTATTGTACTTTGATTTTAATCCCATATTTTCTTTCCTTAATTCCATTTTGAAGTGTGTTTGCGGGCTTTAGAATAGGCTAGACTAGGCTCCAATCCTGCATTTCCTGTTCTTCCACCTCTAAGTCTACGACTCCCTGGTTGACAATTTAATGTTGGGAATTAATAGTGCATATATTTAGCCCCACATTTTTGGGGTCATTGCTGGGGAGGTGCTAAAGGGATTGAAGTCTAGGTAGGTAGGTTGATTTTAAATTACACAGCTTGAAGGAGGAGAAACAGTAATACGAGAGGTAAGAACCTGCGTGACCACTATTGTGAGTTTTCCCAAAACCTTGACTATTACTTTTGCAAGTGTGTTTCTCTTTCGCAAAGTGTGCTTACTTTCCTGCAAGTGCGTTTCTTTTGATGAAAGTGTGGTGTGATTTTCAAATTATGCAATTAGTTTCTATTATTTCTGATGGTTTTCTTAAAAAAATATTTAAGTGTGTAGTTTTCATTTCATTTTTCATCAAAAATATTAAAAATAAAAAATATTTTGGGTGTTGTAAGAACCCTATGTGCTAATCCATGTGTGACACATGACCCATCAACCAAAAAGATGGATTCAAATATGATAATGAGTTTCTAAGAACTCTCTCAAATCCTAGCAACAACTGGGATCTCTTCTTCTAAAAAAGAGCACATCTTGACCTTAGTCAAGAACCTATCTACTTCTCCAAAAGACATAGAAAAACCAAAGTTCCATGAGCCACATCGACAAGAAGATCCAAAATCATTTTGTAATTACCCTTTCCAACTTATAGAGGAGACTAAAGAATCATGGACCACATCCGATGGAGAAACACCATTAGAACCTGATATCGAGGAGTTTCTAATACATCTTCCTGAAGATCCTCTATGCACTAACGAAACCAGTCATTTGACAAAAGATGATCTACATGGCATGATAGAGGGAGACATGAATATTTTTCTAAATGAGGAAGTGAACCAGGAACATCATGACTTTATCGAACATTCGTTCCATACGACGACCAGATTGAACCACTACTCTCTTCGTCGACAACTCTTCACATCCTATCATTCGAATCACTTGGTTCCTCATGTTCAGGTACTTATTAAATTATATTATTCAAACCTGAATGTGAGTATATTCATAATCCTGTTACGCACGTCGCTTCATTGGAAATATTCATATACTTGAAAATGAGTCTTTTCTTAGGTAAGGTAGGATAATAAATAAATGAATAAGTGTTGCATATAGTTTTTATTTGGTGTAGCATCAATTTTTGTCTTGTTCAATGATTGTAGCTATCAAGCTGAGAAACTAATATTAAAGGAGTTTGTTGCCCCAAAATTTTTAATATGTTTTTCAACTGATAGTCAGATCTTTTTCCAACTTTTCTAAATAAATTAGGCTATGATGGTTGTTGGAGTTTTGTAGGTATCATCTTTTCAGTTGCATTGGGAGAACATCTTCATGACTTATTCAAGGAAGTAATTTCATTTCTTTTGGTTCTGTTGTTTCATCAAAAATGTATTTTATTCTGATCTTTTGTTACCTAAGATTGTTTTGGAACAACTGAACTCATTTTTCTATTACTCTCCTAAAATTTGTTTCTCTAAAGACTACACTAACCTTTATTAGTTTTGCTCTACTATTTTTCTGAACTATTTTCCTTGAAGAAGTTTATAGTTTAGGTAATCATTAATAATGCAAAACTAAAAGAGAAAAACGTTTGATCAAACCCAATAATTTTTGTCACAACCAATCATTTTCAAGAGATTTCATTTCCATTCTTTATACAAAATTTCAGATAATTTATTATAGCAGTAACTCACAGCCTTGTCTTTGATTATACTATGGGATTACATAAAGTTAAAACTCCATATTATGAGGTCATAGGTAGCTAGTACAACCTAATCTAATCTCAAAGTTAGTCAGTAGAGAATTCTTATTAAAGAGTAACAGGAGAGTGCATGATGTTTTTATCCATGGGAACACTGCCATAATTATACGAAGAAGATGAACTTGGGGACTAGAGGCACCTTTAGGTCATTCTCTCATGGACTTTAAGTAAGTTTGACCATGATATGTAAGTAAGTTTGACCATGATATGTATTTGGACTAATCTCAATACATAAGTCTATTTTTCATGCGAACAATGTTTTATGGGAAATTTGTAGAATATCCTCCAACCTTATACCATCCCATCCTGTAAAAAGGTTTTCAAAGATGCTCTCCCATTCACCTGTGCTGTAACATCCCGCTCTGGCGCACTGAGAAAACTTATTCTTTGAGGACACTTGCTTGCAAGTGATCCAGACTTTTATGATATTAAAACATTTATCCTTGATTATGATGCGTTATGATAGATGACATGATGTTTTACTGCTTTACATAGACAAGTGCTATTGACTCAGTTTTATTGAGTGTGTAGGGTTTTGGACCTTGAGGATGCAGAGGCATCGATGGAACCCCTTGGACTTCGGATTGAGTCAGGGAGTGTGCTATTTGGGTTGATTTATTTACTGTGATATTTCATTGATTTGATGATATGATATGGACATGTTCTGACACGATTGTTGATGATGCAGGCTGATGATAGCTTGCCGAACAGACTCACATATGGAGTAGAGGGGCCACACACACATGATTTCCAGAGAGGTCGAGGGAGAGGTGTGGACATCAGCCCTGACACAGCCTACTAGCACTCCCGCCATGGCTCGAACTGTAGGTTAACGATTACCTAGTTTGAGAGGATCCACGATGCCATGAGGGAAGACTGCGACAGTCACTCACGATGATTCTAAGGGGAGTGCAATAAGGTAGGGGCCTTATTCCTTAGAGCCCTTAGTCTCCCAAAAGTTCACCTGGCGGAGTGTTGACTCCAGGGGTTATAGATGTCTGTCGATCGGTCAAGTTGGCGAGTGGCACCCTTGGAGCACGTGGTGCATCCTGAAGGGCACGTCGTGCAAAAGAAACACAAGTTGGCGAGTGACACCCTTGGAGCACATGGTGCATCCTGAAGGGAACGTCGCGCGAAAGAAACACAAGTTGGCAAGTGGCACACTTGGAGCACGTGGTGCATCCTGAAGGGCATGTCGTGCAAAAGAAACATAAGTTGGTGAGTGGCACCCTTGGAGCACGTGGTGCGTCCTGAAGGGCACGTCGCGTTGATGTTGATGAAGGAACAAACCTAGATGGCCCTAAGACATTTAACACATTAAGAAATTCTTAAGCTACTTCCCTAATTAAATGTCGCCTAGTTCAGAATCTAAGTCCTAAGTCTAAAACTTCTCAGGTTAAAATTTTGTCTAACCTTAAGAACAGACCCTATAAAAATAAAAATTAAAATTAAAAAAAAAAACCCTTAGGTAATAGTTTTAGTCTTCATAAATTTTTGGGTTAAAATGAAGAGAGTAATAATTTAATTAAAAATCCATGGTTTTAAATTGTAAAGAAAAAACAAATTATTTAACTTATGGAAGTATAAAAAGATTTTAAATTAATAATAAAGGGAAAAGAGTAAATAGCGCAACTGCCATTTTGGCTCTAATAAAAAGGGGAAAGAAGGGGATAATAAACATTAGGAAACTAAGGATTGGAGGAAACACAATAAAGGAAAGTTGGGAACTTATGGTAAAAAGCGAGGTCAACATAGTAAGGAATCTGCAATTAAAGAACCTTCTAAAATGAACTAAATTAGCAACTTCATTTTAGGGAAAGCATTTAAACCTGAAAAGGAATCTAGGAACACCTAGGAGTAAATTTAGGAGCAACTCTAGGTGGGTGAGGGATTTGAGTCAATTAATATTTTAAAGAAAATAATTATTGGAGGTTCTAAAAACTCTATAAAAGAAAGGGAAGATGAGGAAGAAAGGGATCGACTGTTAGCATGACGTTACACTGCCGGAATTGTGACTTGACTGATTACTTGTGGAGAGTTGGGATTTTCCATCTTGGATAGGAGTGGTAGCTCGGCCTTACGAGGCGAGCTGGGAAGCTAGATGGATCACCTGGATTGTGTGTGGACCATTTGTGGCTCGGGGGGCTAAGGGGGAAGTAGAGTACCCCTAGCAATTGGCTGGGAGGTACCGATGTAGTCTCGACGATCGGCGAGCAGGAGCGGCATGGAGCGCGGGATCATCATTCGAGGCGGGAGTTAAGGCAACGGTATGTTTTTCATTTGCATGATAGAAGGTATTAGGACCTTAGCCCTCTCTTATTGTTATCAACATTTTTGTATTGACATTGTGAGATGAAAAATACTTAACTTCAAATGGCTTGGGTTCTTGTTGGATTAATTGGTTTCTTGCGTTGCTCTTTGACGATTGTAATTGTGGGACAGTTATAAAAATATTACTTCTTACTCTGTTGTTGCATGTCGGTATTAGATAAAATAATTTTATGATCTCAGCATTACCGACCTTCCTTGGATCTGTGCGATCTCCCACTATAACTTGCGTTTGTTGTCTGCGTTTTTACATTGCCGTGGGCGGTTTTACATTTCTGTGGGTGTATTTACATTTCTGTGGGCGTTTAAATATCCCAGTGGGCGTTTTTACCTTTGCCGTGAAAATTTTTACATTGTCGTGGGCGTTTTTACATTTCTGTGGGTGTATTTACATTTCTGTGGGCGTTTAAATATCCCAGTGGGCATTTTTACCTTTGTCGTGGGCGTTTTTACATTGCCGTGGGCATTTTTACATTTTTGTGGGTGTATTTACATTTTTGTGGGTGTTTAAATATCCCAGTGGGCGTTTTTACCTTTGTCGTGGGTGTTTTTACATTGTTGTTGGCGTTTATAAACTTCTGTGGGCATTTTTATATTGATGTGGGCGTTTTTATATTAATATGGGCGTTTTCTATTACTGTGGGCGTTTTGTACATCACTGTGGGCATTTTTCATTTTTGTAAATTTAGATCTGAGAATTTGTTCTGGCAATAGATGTATGGGCATTTCGTTTTTGTAAATTAGATCTGAGAATTCGTTCTAACAATAGTTGTATGGGCAATTTCGTTTTGTAAATTTAGATCTGAGAATTCATTCTGGTAATCGATGTATGGGCATTTCGTTTTTGTAAATTTAGATCTGAGAATTCGTTCTGGCAACAATTGTTGGACACGATAGCTCTTGATGTTTTTAATCAGCTGTTAACCTCAGGACAACGCACTATCCTTGTGACACCTTATTTATTAAATTATTTGTTTTCAGTTAGAGATGAAATTTATATATTAAACCATTAATCCAGAGACACCCTATCCCTCGTAAAATCTTCATGGGTTGTATTCTAAACCGGAAGTAGGAAAGTATTGCTCATGTTTTAAGTGTCGGTTTAGATTGGATTAGTTCGAATTAATTGAATGCATTCAATTTTGGCATAATGGGCAATTGAATTTATTGTTAAGAGAAACCTCCCTTGTCAGTAATGTTTTCTGATTTAGCAATTCAATTATTTGGGTTAATGATAGCAATCTACTTTATTTAATAAAGGCAATCTGCCTTGTATTAGTTAATTTTACATAACAACAACTACTTTATATTAGTTAGTATGTATTAATAGCAAGCTACTTTATTTAGCTGATGTTTCAATTAATGTTAATAGCTAGTAGATGAGAACATGGTTAAATTAGAACTGCCCAATTTGAAGGTGTAATGATTACAGTGGAGTGGTGAATATTGACTATTGCAATTTCCAGACTTGCTGATTGATCTATGATTG
>ML789459.1:109600-135463 GCA_009831015.1 Picea engelmannii
ATGATGGCTTAAACTTACTTATTCTCGCACCCATGATTATTTAAGAATTGAATGACATGTTGCCTGATGAATGAGACTTGCGCGCAATGGAAGAATCATGTAATGTAATGCTTCATGTTAAATGCTACGGTAATGATTTATTTTTATTATTAATTCATTGGAAAGGTTATGGTAATATAAATGTAATGTTGATTTATTTTATGGTAAAGATATTGTAACTTCATTGCATTGGTAGCATACAAGGAGTAATGTGATTGGTGATTGATGTTTTAGTTGCAAGGTTATTATAACATAAGATGTGAGGTTGTTAAGATAATGTTATTGTAATTTTATGGTATATGTAACATATAGGATGTATTGAGATTGTTAATTAATTTCAGGGTTAGTACTATAATTGGAATTGTCCAAACTCACAGTTGTATGATGTCAGACTCTTCGATTTGATAAAGCTAGTCGCTCTGTATATAAGACTGTGTGTGTGATTACTTTTGTGTAAAGAATCCAGTGTTGTATCAAGAGTCTCGGGCCCTTTAAAGGCAGGGTTTCCACTCTTGCGACACACCTATAATGTTGTGTCAGTAGTCTAGAGCTCTTTAAAGGAAGAGTTCCCACCACTGCGACCTCCTGACGGAGATTACTAGTTTCTGCCTGAGCAGTCGGTCGGGAGCCTATGTGACATTCTCTCTCTCTGGAGTAGAGAACTAAGATTAAATGTCCTGCTTTCCTGTGCAGAAATAGTAAAATCTACTACTATGGATTATTCCATCTGTGTTCATACTGTACATAACACAGTATGTCGTTTAATGCCTACAGTTACTTGTTGTGCACCTTATGTATTCATGTTGTGATCATCGTGGTTGCGTCTTGTTAGTCATCGGGTGGCGACGTAGAGTCGAATATGTTTGTTTCCCTTGTACGCGCACACACTTGTTAAAAAAAAAAAAAATTCCACTTGTTATATGAGGTTTGTAGTCATGACGAACGGGAGGTTCGTTACATGTGTGAATGCAATATATAAATTTTATCTTAAGGGTAAAGTTTGGGACAAGAGCCTTTGATGGAAAATGAGTGTAAGAGGCTAACCTGTCGAGATATTGAACAGATCTGTTGGTAGTGGGTACTGGCCTATTGTATGACTAGGCAAACCCATCAGGGTACTGAACAGGCTCGTGGGCAATGGGGCATTCTGTTTGGGGAGGATATTTCTTATATGTCAAAATTACCCCATCGGAGTACTGAACAGGCTTGTTGGCAATGGGTTCTGATTTTGATATGCCTAATCTATATTTGTCTATATGAATGATATACTTGTGTAAATCATTAAGAAGAAGCATGCATGATTGAACTTTAAAGGTTAAATAAAATCCATCTATTTACCATTTGATAATAACTCTAAGTTGACCTTACGACCGTATCATCAAATTCATACTATATCTAAGCTGCACTATCTTAAGAGTGGGACCATGGTCTTAGAAGCTTAATATACTCAACTGTGAAATTTATCTTTATTACTTGAATGACTGTAAATCTTTTGAGAGTTAAAAGGTTGACTAGTTTCCTATGGGGTTTTCATTTGTTGAGATTGTCAATACTCTTTTATTTTCCTTCCCAAAGGAGAAGAACAAATTCCCTACTCTAATTTATACAAGTCTTTCTGAACATAAGTGTTGCTAATATTTTGATGAATTTTGTTTAATCAAGGAAATTGAAATATTTGCTATAGAACAGAAAATATGATTATACATTTTTTATTTTTTTTAGGTCATGTTTGAATTGTCTGAGTCAGTCATATAGGGGGAATATTCATAAGTGATCTTCGCAAATTGTTCGAATCTAAATTTTCATTGGATGTACTTCATGATATGATCAATTTATTATACAATCTTTTGATTCTCTCTCTGTGTGGTCAGGCTTAGTATTCATGGAATTTGTGCCCACAACTCATTAGCAACCCTTAGTTTTATGTTCTTAGCAACTCTCAAATTGGTATCGATAAAAGTTGGCAGCAATTGTTTTCTTATAAACGCATACCACTCAGTCTTAAGCCGTTTGCATGAGGACATGCAAACTCTTGGGTTTGGGGGAGATCTCCAAATCTTCAAAGTCTCTCTTTGGCATCTCCAACATCTTCAGTTCATCTCAACGAGTTTTTTTTCGAGATCTAGCATATCAACTTTCATTTTCTTCAGCTCTCATCATTTTTTTTGTAGCTCTTATCAGCTTCATTCTCTTCAGTAGTCCTCATCTTTTCTCCACCTCATCTTCAGCTTTTGACGATCCACATGATGGTTTCACAGATCTTTCATCGTGTTCTGCATGGTTTCCAATTTAGCATGCATCAAAATTCAAAGAATGGGTAACTTGAGGTAAAACATGTATAAATCTCTTTAATTTACTAAGAATTTGAAAAACATGATGCATAACCACTATCACCTACTCCACACTCTACTACCACTTAGAAAGTACCATCAAAACTACTCACCATGTGATAACCCATCATTTGTTTGTCCTCCATTTTCATGATAATTTTGTTTCTCTGTTTTAAATCAATATGTCACAGTATAATCAATTTCTAGAGTGTCACTCCACAAGAGCCAACACCTACACAAAAGGGACAAAGTCACATAAATATATAAGCAGAGTATCATTACGTTCTTCACCTTCTTTGCATGAGGAAATGAAATTCCTTGGGTTTGGGGGTGTGTTGAGATCCACTTTTTCCATGTTTTCCATTGTACAAAAACATTCATTAATTCACCTTTTCCCGCATTTCGTTGTTAATACACACCATAAACCCTAATTAAACACCATCATTCGTCATTATATCTAATGTGGTTAATACATCGTCTTTTCTATATTTTTAGTAGTTAAAAGATGATTATATCATAATTTACTTATGACGATTTTTGAAGTGTGATTTCTGTACTAGCACGATCAACATCCTTGTACCATTACTGCAGTTCAGCATTCCCACTCAACACTCTCATTCTGGTAACAATCATTGTTTATCATATTCACGTGCTTTTTGGAAAATTCAGAAACATGGGTTTTCTCTGCAGTGATGTCGACGTGCGGACACATGTGCCACAATCCACCCAGGTCACGCATATGGACCTCCATCTCAGGGGGAATAATTTCGCCAAATCAATAAAAGTTCTAGACAGTCAACTTCACCCTCAATTTGCGTGCAAATGAAGACAAATTAGAATAATTGGGAACATGGGTTTTGTTTCTATCATGGCAAGTTGGATCTTGCATGAACCGTTTTCCAAACAAATGAACGGTTGAAGAGTTATTTCTGGTTCTTTAATTGACATTTACACAAATTTCGGGATGTGTCTAGATTTGAAATCACTGTGAACAAAACGCCTAGATTTATAAAATGATACCCCCATATTTATTAAACCAACTCCAAGTAATCTCCAATGCAAAAGAAAAGGACAAATTTCAATTCAAAATGATCGGGAATCATAACAAAAGTATTTGAATGTATTTTTTATAGTATGAAGCCAGATTTCCAAGGGATTTGATGATATACATTTAACAATCATATCCTCTATTTTGTAATATTGCTATAAAAGACAGAGGTGTACATCAGATAGGGAGAATTATCATTACATTAAAGATCACTATTTCACTATTTTTATTATGCAATCAGATGTGTTGCAAAGAGCGGAGTGCTATCATTTTGTAATCTAAGTTTTCTTTGATTACAATGAAGGACATATTATTGTTATCGGAATTTTGAGCACTTATTTGGTCTGAGTTAGTTTCCAGGTACGTTGCCCAGGTCGGGAAGGGCCCCTCGACTCAGGTGATGTTCCTTCTTTGTAGTTTTATTTAATTTCCTTACAATTGTTTTTTATTTGGTTTTCTTTTGCTAATTTCCCGTTTTTGTTCGCTAATTCCCAACTCTGCTATTTCTTCAATCCCCTCCCTTCACGCTGCAAAGAATGTGTGGATCGCTCCAATATACAACAAATTCATTTCACTCATTAGTATTCCTGTAGCACTGCAAATAACTTCGTAAATATTCATCTGTGTCATACAGATATGTAGTTTTATTACTGTGTTGTTTGTTTCATTTATAAATTGTGTTATTTATCCCTGTACATGCGTAACATATACATTGTATAATGCATTGTTACATTCACTGCATATAATGGTTACATTATGTTATACAAAGATTGTGTTATATATTGTGTTAATAGTGTATTATTGTAATGTAGGTTATGTTATTGTGTTATAATAGAAGCTATGTTATGATTAGTATTTTATAGTGATGTGAGTTACGTGTGTCATCATATATATGTTTTTTTGTTGTTATTTATTATTGTTGTGTTCATTCTCAATTGTTTTATTGTATGCTTGTTTGTTATGATATGTTATATATTATGTGATTGTTTATTATGTTTTGAATAATATTTTGTTAATCTATTGTGTTTTGTTATATATTTGTATATACTATTCATGTTTTAAGAGTTACATTGTTATATATATTGTTTTTTTTTAGTTTATGCATTGATTTGTTTATGAGTGTAAATGCAGAGTTAATTGGATTATCCATGAGAAGTTATCTCATTCTCGTACAAAGAACCAAACTTATTTCATACCGACACATTCATTAATCTTGTAAATAAAAACAAAATTAATATCGTACTCACACATAAACAAAACTAATTTCATATCTCCACTTTGACTTCATTTTCATTCCCAGGCGTATCCTTTCTTGAGGACAACTCTCTAAAGTGTGTTTCTTTGAAGACTTTTCGTTTGATTATGAGTTTGGTGGATTCCTGTACTTTGATTTTAATCTCAGCTTTTCTTTCATTCATTCCATTTTGAAGTGTGTTTGTCGGCTTTAGAATAGGCTAGAATAAGCTCCAATCATGCATTTCTTGTGCTTGCACCTCTAAGTCTACGACTCCCTGGTTGACAATTTAATGTTGGGAATTAATAGTGCATATATTTAGCCCCACAAGGACATTGTCTAAGAAAGGAAACTAGTGGCACTGGTCATAAGAAGTACTCATTGGGATTAAGGGCCATATTACAGGTCCTAAAACAACCAAAATTGTATTATAAAGGGAGTAATGTCCTGTAATAATAACTTTTATGTTTTAGAAATATGGATATGCCTTACATATTAAGTCATCATTTAGGTATAAACATATGAATAGAGAACCTAATAGTTTCTTCCATTATTCATGGGTTATATACATGCCCCCATTATTCCATAGAGTTCTTGAAAACATAATATTTGGCATCTAATTAAGACACTGTTATGAGTTTTACATTTTGTGCAGAATGGATGAGTCTCATGGTACAAAACATTTTTCAATGAACAAAATTGGGTTAAGCCCCAATAGGGTGTTTTATATCTCATAGGACATGCACAAGGCCCTAAAGAGATAGTATATCTCTACAAATCGAACTGATTACCTATGAGTGAGTGATGGAAAAAACTTTGATAATTGATGTACCATGGATGGGTCCATTTTTCTCTAAGAATCAAATAATTATGTATTAATGTACTATTTAATATAGACCTGATTTTGTTTAAAGAGCCAAGAAAGAGAGGTATTCAACACCTCTGTTATGGATGCAAGAGAAAAGAAAGATAGGTATTCAACACCTCTACCGTGGATGCAATATCCAAGCAAGAGGGTTTTTCAACACCTCTATTATGGATGCTTGTGAATTAGATACAAATTTTCAATTATCACCCACAAGTTCTCCTCGACATCATCATCATTGTAATTGGCATTATTTATGTCGTCATTTTCATCATCATCATTTTAATCTTCGTCATCATAATCATCATCGTCCTCATCATTGTCATTACCGTAATCAACATTTTCCTCCTCCTCCTCCTTATCGTCAGCATCGATTTCATCATCATCATCATCATTGTGATCATCATCATCATCATCATCATCATCTTCATCGTCATAATCATTATCATCATCGTTGTTATTTTCATCATTGTCATCATAATATAACTATAACCCCTTACCATTTTAATATTATCAACCTTACTATATAACCCCTTTCCCTTTTAACATTATTATCCTTAACCTCCCTTACCTTATAATTATAACCAATGTAGCCCGCCAGTTATGTATATTAATTATATAATATATACTAATATATTAATTATTTGTTATATATAATATAATTAATGTAAATATATTAATTATATTATATATAACACAACATATAATAATAACCAAATATAATAATTATATATAAAAATATATAATAATTATATATAACAACAACATATTAACACAATATATTAACACAACAAATGTAAAAAATACCATACTAAACCCTGCAACCTTGCGGCAACCCTGCGACAATCTTGCAACCCCGTGAAAACTCTGCAAACCCTGTAGAAACCCTACAACCCTACAACAACCGTGCAAACCAACCTGAGACAACAAGGAGACAACCCTGCAACCCATGCGAACTGTGAATTTATTCGAGAGTCCATCCCATCCAAGACAACAAGGAAAAAACTGGAGCCCAATCAACTATGAATATAATCAATCCATATACCAGAGATAAGAAGGGGGCAACATGAGCCGACTAGAAATGAGGTCCTAGACCACAATAAGGAGGCCCTATCCATCAACAATGCCACTAAAATTGGTGAGCACCTCTTCATTTTATTTTTTGTAGGGTTATTTTTTATTTCGAAATGTCTTATTTATGCTTGGGATTGAACCTACGACTTTATTATGGAAGAAATATTTGGAAGATCCATTTATTGCAGCAATTTATCTGCTCACCAATTGTCTTTGAGGAACTTATCTCTCAAGTTGAGGCTTAAGTGAACCTACCATATTTCGTTTTTGGTATGTGTTTAGACTCCTTTCCTTGACTACCCTTTTAATCTCCTCCTAAGTGGGAATTGTTCATACTTCTTTGTGAATATGTCTGAGACCAAACTTTTACCCTTTATCTGTTTCATTTATTCATAGGCAGCATAAGAATTCACTTGAATAGAAAAAATGAATTTGGCTTCTCCCACATGATTTAGATTATCAAATAGACAATTTTCTTTTGATACCAGTGGCATTTCCCTTGATGATAGAATAAAATCACGATGAGAGTATGATCAACCAATGGATTACTACTTCACCAATGTTCCCACCTTCACTTCTCAATTTGGCACTATTAAGAAGAAATTTTTTATTGAATGCATGGGAAGATGCATGGGTTTTGATAGTGAAAAGAAATCATGTTGATATAATGAACTTAGCATAGAGAAAACAAATTTTATGTAGAAGCATGGAAAGTGAAGCATGACCAAGGAAGTAGTCCTAACATGAAATTTGATTGAAACCTAGAAAAATTGGATTTGAAACAACCAAAGTAACAAAAGAAGAACATTAGAAATGTGGAGTGAAAATTGAAGACCATAACAAGGAGGTCATTTATATATGGAAATAAGTCCTAGTCAAAAGGATTAATAACCCTCACTATCTCACAAGGAGAAAATTGTTGTTACTATAAAATGTATGCTTTCTTCATTTCAAATGCATCATTCTTTAATGTCTTGAAAATTTTATATGGAAAAGTGGGACAAAAGATGAAGAGAAAAGCCTTAGAAAATGATAAAATTTGTGAAATATTCAATTTGGTTAAAACCTTGGGTAATTAAATGATAAATTGAAAAAAAAACTAAAGGGCCAAGAAAGGGATTCAAAACTTCAAGAGAAATTTGAAAGGCTAACACCACTAGCCTCTCTTATAAATAATATTTCTATGCCCTAACCAAAATGAGGGGAAGGCTTTTTCTTAAACACTATAAATTGTTTTTCATGTTAATGGAGAAGCCATCACTCCCAAACAATTTGTTGGAGATCTTTTATATGTTCATTGAATTAACTATATAATGTTTTATTTTTTGTTATGATGCATTTGAATGTTGCAAGGTTTGATTCTCTATTGTTGTAGATTGTTCTTATGAACTTAGTGTCTTGTCTCCCCTTCTTTTGTTTTATTTTGGCTAACTTGAGATATGGAATTGTAGCTTGTAGATGTAATTGAAAATTCTCCTTGGTCAACTATCGATAGTCATGGATTTTAATCAATCCATAAGGATGTGAAATCCATCCACCCCATTGTGTTTCATTTATTTTCAGCTTCATGTCTTTCCTTTTTCTTATTAGATTATCCAGTCTTTATGCATTTTCATTTGCATTTTCCACCCCACATTTCTATATTTATTAAACCAATTGGTATAGTAAACACTGGGAGATATATTCAAATACATCCCTTGTATAATCCACATAGAGATGTGGGATAGAACCTACCATGAAAAATTGTATGGAAACCAATTCTTAAGTCATCATAGAGAAAAATGCAAAATTCGCTTGCCATTACCCTTGCCCTGCAAAAATTGGAGGAAAATCATTTGATGTGAGATTATGTTGGCCCAAGGTTGGATGTTGTTGAAAAGTTAATTTGATTCTAAGCATGCGGTCAAAGACTACTTGGAGTTTCATATGATTAAAACTTGAATCTGACCTTCGTTATCCTTCAAAATTTGAAGTAGACTAGAACTACTAAAAAATTTGGTTGAATAATATGTCTCCAACAGAAAAATTGGTGGGATTGGACACAAGTATTAAGTCTGAATCTAAACATCAGCAATAGGATGCATAAAATTTCTATACAAAATACTTTATTTGATGCTCATATTTTTTTTTTTCATATCTATTTAAACCATGCTTGTTGAATGCAGTTCACATTTCGTGACTTTTAAGTAAACAATCGTCATCTCTTCCAAAATACTTAGATCACTAACTTATCTTCTCATTTTATTGAGTGTAGGTGCCACCAAATAGGTACCTATCAGATCTATCTTCCTAAATTGAGGATCAATATATACTAGGAGAGGTTGAAAGTGAGACATATAGTACTATATCTAACAGTTCTAGATCAACTAGAGATGAAAAGGTAAGGAGAAGATTCCGTAGACACATGGAATTTTTTATTGCCAAAGGCGGGTCATGTGATTATGATGATGAGAGAATATGTGACATTGAGTTTCCCTTGAGGTATAGAAATCTAGTGAAATGATGGGTACCTAAGGAGATACCTCAATTGGACACATATTTCTTCATCAATGTGAGGATATATTGCAATGCTCCATTGTCCTTATATGGATTGGGGCCATTTTCCATGGATATCATAAAGGTAAAATATGGAATTGTAATCGAATTGATGGAGTATGTCAGACTATGCTACAAATACAATCAACGGTTGATGTTGGTTCAATATACACGAAGTATGCGAGAATACATAGTTGATGCAAATTATATACAACTAGTAGACAACAATCAAAACAAAGGGGTGACTATGTATATTGATGGAAGGACAAACATTTTTGGAAACATTGCAGGATTTATAAATAGTACACTACGAGAGACAACATCTAAGCAACTGAATTGCATATTTGAGGGGTGTGAAGGAAATCATATATTTGTATGTGCAACAAAATCAATAGTTGCAAGTGAAGAGTTGTTGATCAATTAAAATTTGAATTGAATAGATGGAGGGGATGCTACTATGGGGGTAAATATATTATATACCATTTAACTCAACCTTTGATCAATCACTCTTATTATTTATTTATTTTCATTAATTATCTTATATACCATTTAACTGAACCATTTGCATTAATTGTCTTGCTTCTTGTATTGTGGCAGAGTGATCATGCCCATATGCATACACGGCTTGGAGGCAACTCTGAATAGGTAAACTTAGATGTAATAACAATTTTTTTTATTATAGAATAGTTGTTAATATGATTACAATATCTAATGTTTTTTAATGTTACAATTATTTTCATATTTTTTATTGATTGATTTATTGTGTTCGGGTGACCGTGGAAAGTCACTTTCAGCTACATATATCTAGGGTGATCATGCAAAGTCACCTAGAACTACATCTGTCTAGGGTGAATGTGGAAATTCACTCGGTGTACTGCATTAGGTAAATTTTAATAGTAACTAAATATGATTACAATAACTAAATTTCTTTAATGTTAAAATTAATTTCCTGAACTTTGTTGTTTGATGTTTGTAGTACACACTTGATGTGGATGATGAGGTTTTTGAGGAAGGAATATTTTATCTGAAAAACCCAATGGAAATTGTTAGGAAGGCACAAAAAAGGGAAAACATATAATTACTTGGTTTGATGAGCAGAAGACCCATGACGAAGGAGATCAACACAAGAATTAATGAGATGAAAGATAAAATACATTATTATGGGGTAAGTGGCATATTTACATAATTTTATTATCTTTGACATATATTCATTTATGATTTTTAGTTTTGTATTTTTTATACGATATGATAAAATCAAGTATTCCATTTCTAGAGGTTTTTAAAACTCAAGAGTGGACAATCTACAGAGACCGTTATTGGTAGCAATGATTTTTCGACAACACAGGTATTCCAAAAGAGGATGAACACCTTCAATAACCACTCACAAAACCATATAAAAGATAAACACACTGATGTTTTGACGTGATAAAACCCCTACAAGGAAACATCCACTGCCCCAACCAACGTGGCCACTTGGAGCAATTTATTAATGCAAAAGAAAAAGATTACAGAGATATTTTACAAGATATTTTCTCACAATAAATCATCGACAAATGAATCTCCATGTTCTTTAAATAGAGATCATGTACCAATCGGGTGTTAAGACACATATCAATGGCCATTAAGATCAAGGAGAATATGAACTGTCATATCACTCTATGTCAAGAACATCGATGACCGTCAGATTTCCTAACTACAAATGCATACTAATGCATACTAAAGAAACACATTTTTACCTAATGACACATTAAACCAAGTAGATCTTAACTAAATCCTAAGTGTCTAAATATCCTAACATCCCCCCTTAAGAACAACTTGGGATAGGATTGAAGGATTTACAATAGTGACACAATAGTTTAAGGAAGGAGGAATTAGAGCCTATCCCTCCTTAATGAAAAATTCTTGAACTCCTAACACAGATCGAAGTTTGGAAAAAATTGCTTCTGTAAGAGACAAATGTGAAAATGTCTGCAAATTGATCTTCTATAGGGAAAAATAACACTTCAATAACTTGATCATGAATGATATTTCTAATCAAGTGCATGCATAACTGGATGTGTTTTTTGCACTGATGTTGAATTGGGTATTTGGCGAGTTTGATGGCACTCTGATTATCGCACCAAAGACTGGTTGGATGCTCATGCTGGAATCCAAACTATGAAAGGATTTGTCGAATCCACAAGGCTTCCTGACTTTCATTTACCGCTACTTGGTACTTTTCTTCTCCTAAAGAAAGTACAATAGCCTATTGTTTCTTATGGGCCCAAGTGACAGGTCCTGAACCAAGGATGAAAACATAATTTGTAGTAGACTTCTGATGATCAAGGTTTCCAACCCAATCTGAATTAGTGAAGCCAACCAATAAAGGAGTCCCCTATGAACTGTAATGGATCCAAAAATGATTTGTACCCCAGACATATAGAAGTATCCTTTTAGTTGTTTTCCAATGTATTTCATGGGGTTATTTCATATACTAGGAAAAAATACCAACAACAAATGAAAGATTAGGATGGGTATGACTAAAGTATAAGAGGCTACCAGCTAACTGACAGTACAAGGTGGCATCAACTTTGGGAGAAGTATAGGTGGAAGTAAGCTTGACTCTAGAATGGAAGGGAGAAGGGGATAGTTTACAATATTCCATGTGAAAGTGACGAAGAAGGTCACAAGCATACTTAGACTGGGAAATAAAAATCCCTTCATTGGTTCGCAAAACTTGGAGTCCAAGGAAATAGTGCAAAAAATCTAAGTATGTCATTTCAAATTTATTCTTAAGGCTGCTTTTCACTTGGTTTAAAAGTTTTGAGCCACTTCCAGTAAGGATAATATCATCAACATAAAGGACAAGGATTATGAGTTGGCTTCCTACTTTCTTGGTATAGACATTAGGATCAGAATTGAATCTAGAAAATCCGGTGTCAATAAGAAATATGTCCATTTTGGCATACCAAGCTAGGGGAGATTGCTTAAGATCGTAAATAGATTTTGTAAGGAGAAAAACAAGGCTACAATCGTTCTAGACATAGCCATGAGGTTGTTCCATGTAGATGTATTCAAATCCCTATGTAGGAAAGAGGATTTAACATCCATCTGATGGACCTACCATTTATGTGAGACAACAAGGGAAAGAACAAGGCGGATGGAATTGATTTTGGCTATGAGGGAAAATGTTTCATTATAGTCAATTCCTTCAACTTGGGAAAATCCTTTGGAAACTAATTGAGCCTTGTGTCTTTCAACACTTCCATCTAATGCATACTTAGTTTTGTATACCCATTCACATATGAAACGTTTTTTTCCTTTTGGAAGAGGTACAAGATCCCATGTATCTTTTTTCATTAAAGAATGATACTCTTCATTCATTTTTGTATCCCAATCTGGATGACCTGAAGCTTATGCAAATGTCTCTAGATCATGATTCTCTCAAACTTTATCCAAAGTAGAAGAGGCTCACTGGAATTGAGAAAGTGTTTGATGTTGATCTGAAGGATCACCAACAAGATCACCATCTGCTTCTCGTGTTGAATGAACCCATCTAGGAAGAAGTGGTGTTGGTGTTGGTTCAAGTTCAACAGAATCACCTGCAGGAATGTGAGTAGGTGGAGATGGATTTTCATCCCCACTATCTGTTGGAAGATTGGTTGTATTCATTAATGTCAACCCTAGTCATTGGTTTTGGACCGCAATATTAATGAAGGTATTTGGACATGAAGGAAAATGAAAATGCAGATATAACACCCATGGATGGATAGTATACATCATGTTGTTTCTAGTGGTCAGTGGCACGTCGCGTGGGTCCTCATGGTTGAGGAGAAATGAATTTTTGAAGATGACAAAGTGAATTGAAGAAGGAAGTACAAGTCGGCCCTGAAGATAATTAAAGAAAAGAATTACAAAATAAGAAAGTGTTAGGTTGGCCCTAATGTTAAAAGGAAGTGACATAAATGGTATAAATACATCTCATTATATATTCATTTTTCAAAACACACAAGTTTTTTAATGAACAAGGAGATATAAGTCGAATTTCAGAGAAAATATGAAGTAAAGAAGGTCAGATTTCAAGGGAGGATGAAGTATTTTGGTGATGTGTTCTAAGGTATGTTATTTATAGGTCATCTTACCATTTTCACTATAAATTTATTTCTAGAATGATGCAGATGGTGAAATTGGTATGGTATTGAGAAGACATATCTAGGTATCTGTGGTAAAAATTTCATCTCTTTATGTTGGACACACTGACCAAAATTAGAGGGGGGGTGAATGAGTGTGGGGCTCTCTTTACAAAAACTACCCCTACACAAAACTCCTTAATTAGCAATCACCATTAACTCATTACTTATTGTTGTCATTTATAATTAATTAGATGAGAACATATATGAGCAACATATATCAACAATATATCATCAACAAATCATCATCACAAGGAACACAAGGAACACAAGATGTATGTACAATTTTGTTTTTATTACGTACTACAACCCTTGGGTTATTAGCAACAACTGAATAGAGTACAACTCTACAAGAAAACCAATTCTATAATGGAAGACTCAACTTACATCCTCAACACCAACTAAGATGAGGCAACAATCCTCAACAGATGTTAATCTGTCAATAGGTAAAAGACATGTTGGTAGTGCAGCACGCAGATGTATTCTCCCTACCAGTAGTGCATCCTGCGTATGTACGCGGTTTGGCTTACTCTAGCCTACGTATGCTTTCAAAAAATAGGGTTTCTGAAACTTCATCTTTCTATCCCTTTAGACTCTTTCTCTTCTGTCACATCCACTTCTGATCTTGTCATTGTACTATCTGAAACATAACCAATCTCAACACATTTATGTTCTTCTACAACAAACTCATGCTCCTCCACCATACAATATGAATTCTACTCATCATGTATAAACAACCAGTATACTATAGAAATCATATCAGTACTGAATCATAAGAGTGTTTCTCACTCTATCATCCAACATAGACCACATCATAACAACCATACCAAGAATTCCTTAAGCATTCACTACACAACAAGAAATAATATCCATCAAGACAACAATGTAACCATACCAGAGTTTCTATGGCAGATATGAGGCCATAGAATGCAGATTTGGAACATGCTTTAGTCTCCAAGAGCTTTTCATCATCTCAACCACAAGTGTTCATGACTTCATCCACTGTACGTGCTCTGTCCTCATTCAACCCGCATATGTACACACCTTGGCTCACTGTAGCCCGTGTATACCTTTGAAACTAGGGTTTCTGAGATTCCAATTTTTTTTTCATCATGCCCTCAGACTAGAAGAAAATTTGATGCATCTATGAGATCCTCTAGATCTCCTCTCTCTCATAATATATCTTCAACACATGCTCAAGAGATACACACAAAAGATACACAAAAGTTATCCAAAATATGCACTTACATAAGAGACCCTTGCCTCTTATTTATACTCTCCAAATAGCCTCCTTAGAAGCATCTTCTAGGTTACTTAACCCACTTCTAGTTCACTTAACCTATTTTAGGTCACTTAACCCATTTCTAGGTCACTTAACCTATTTTCCTCATTTTTAGGGTTAACTACTTTCCATAAATAGAAAGTTCTCCATTTAAATATTCCTCCTTGACTTTGTCATTTTTATTTACCATTTAAATAATAATTTCTTCTTTCCAAGAAATTTTACTTATTTAACCTTTTGGGGCTTCAAGCCTACATATGAGGGTCCTCCAACTTCGTAGGGCCATAACTCTCAAACCATGAGGAGTTATGTGAAATTCCACATATCACCGGAAATGGAATGACAAGCACTATCCATCTAGGATAGTTTCACCAACAACTTCACTGATCTTCATCTCATTATTCTACATATAAGTATGGGTTCTCCAACCATACTTCTTGGATAACTCAACCATAAAGAATATTCCCATGATTGATTTCACCATAAGGGGACCACTTTGGAGTTCATCCATTTGTGCACCTTATCAACCATGATAAGACAATAATGATTCATCAATCCAACAATGCATCCTATACCAAAAAACATTGATCCATCTTCATCTATGCATCATATCAATGACATCATTCAATCATCCAACCAATCCTTTGGCATCAATCAATCACTTGAAATCAATCAATTAACATATCACTTGACATCAATCAATCAAACTATTACTTGACATCAATCAATTAATATATCACTTGACATCAATCAATCAAACTATCACTTGACATCAATCAATCAAACTATTACTTGACATCAATCAATCAAACTATTGGCATCAATTAAAACATGATCCAACAATCTCCCCCTTTGGCATTGATGGAAATACCAGCATTGATGTCAACACCAATCATTGATGTCAACACCAATCATTGATGTCAACATGTATACCAGGCATGCTCTACATCAATAGTCATCAATCACATCCATGTGACTATATCTCCACATCAATCACATCAATGTGACTATCTCTCCCCCTTTGATATCAATGGCAAAGGGTCATTATCCTCTTGGGGTTGCTCACCCTTTGACTATCTCTCCCCTTGTTTGAATGCCTTTGATATTCATCTTAATATTATCTCCCCTTTTAAACAAGGGATCTCACTCTGATGTAATCCTAAAGATACATTTCTCATACTCCCCCTATGACTATCCCTCCCCCTAGAATTATTCCTCTCCGCTCTTTCTTCAAATATAGGGATATTTTACCAAGTATGCATCCGATAAATATATCCTACTAGAATCATGGGAAGAAGAATGAATCCCCTTATGGGTATGTCTCCCGCTATATTCTCTAAATTATTCTACCACATGAATATCCTTGGACCTTTCCATGCATCAAACTTATTCCATACCAAACATCATGAAGAAAAAGATATGTCAATGAATGAACAAATACATCATGTACCATAACATGTGCCAATAGTATACCAATCACATGCCTCCATCAACATGCCAACCATGTGCATCTACCAATGGTGTAATTTTATCCAAGTACTGTCATCCAAACATATGCCATCTATGAGTGTACCAAACATATACATCAACATGTATCACTGCTTGTACCAAGAAAATATATCAACCACGCACCAATGCATGTATGCCATGTGCCAATCAAAATGCTAGTAGGTGCCTCTACCAATGTACTAGAAGTGTATCAATCATGCATCAACTATAGATTAGAATCATCAATGATGTACAACATGATCACCTCATCAACTCACCAACTACATGTCCCAATATGTAGTCCAACCATATGCCAAATGCATTCACAAAGATATCCAACACAACTGCTTCAATAATACATCATAAGATATATCAATGAAACTCAAAATATGTACCAACCATGTACCCCAACATATCAACCTCAATCCTCCATTTACAACAGAAAATACTAAGCATCCAACAATACATTTATTAGTAGTGTGCTTCAATAGATCAATGACATCTCTAGCTAGCATCATCAAGATATATCACATAACCAAGGTGCCATAACTTCACTATCATAACTAGTATTGTTCTTCAATAGAAAATGCCTCAATCCATACTCATGGGTGAGTGCCATACATCCAAGATGGCCTTTTATTTTATATCATTGCCTTACATAATCCAATATGTAATCATGAAAACCTACAACAAACAGTGTCAGAACTTGCAATAAAATATGTCATACCCTGCATCACAAAGTTATACCGTCACATCAAGCTGCAACCAATGTGCAAAGCCCCTTTCCATAGGCTTTATCACATATACGTCGCCTGCTGCACAAACAGCTCGCGTATGTACATGACCTATTCAAGTTCATCCTCCGTATGTACGTGACTGATACCACTATCACCCGCATATGCTTCAATAGATTACACACTTGAGCCTCCCTTAAGGCTTCCATTCTGCTCTAGTTGTTCAGTCTTCTTCACCCACTTCTGAAGGTTTCATTGCTTCTCAGAACTTGAGCTCTGAGTTTCCATCTTTTCAAATATGTCTCCCTTCCTTACTTCATTCCTTCTCCTAGTCATGATATATGAATTCCTCATCAAGGAATGTCTTCTTGTGTTCTAGCAATCCTAGGATTTGTGGCCAAATCCACTACAACTGTGTCATCTCATGTTGTGACAGTGAACAACAATGTTTCCTATTTGATCACATCTCCAACACCTTATGGTGTTATGAATTCTTCCATTGTCTCTCCTTGTATAAGATTTTCATTCCAAAGCTTTGTGACCATATTCATTACATGGATAACATTGACCATGAAAAATACTTTTATACCTTTGCTTTTATGTACATCTTCTTTGAGGTGTAAGGATGGCTTCTTGATGTCTTCCTTGCTTTGTTCTTTTGAAATTTTCCTTCCCTTGTGTAGATGTTTGATTTGCAACATCATCTTCATCCTTTGAGAGTGAGGGAATTACCTCATGCTTCTTTGAGGTGCTTGCTTCAACAAGTGTAGCTTCTCCCTTGTATCCAAGACCTAATTTATCATTTGGTGATCTTTGAATTTCCATCATCTCATTCAAGATAAGTGAGCTATTCAAGAATTTGTTTGAATTTTCTACTTTCTTTCTAAGGTCAACAACTTCAGCTTCTAACTTACGACATGACTCTTCCTTTTCATTTACTTTATTCTTTAATAGTTCCTCTACCCTTTTGGCTTCTTCAATTTGGGTCTTGATATGAACAATAATTTAAAAACTTTTGCTAATCTCATCATCTACCTTCTTATATTCTTTTTTCATTCTTTAGTCTTTTGATCTCTTCTTCCTTTTCTTCTAATTGAGTATTACTATTCTCTTCTAGTTCTTTGAGCATTTCCTTCAACTTCAAGATGTGCCTATGACTTTTCTTAAGAAAATTTTTAGTATTATCTAAAAGATAGCTATAATCTATATAATAGTGGTCATTGCTATACTCATATGGAGCTCTTTCAACTTTGTCTTTAAGCTCTGATAGCTTTTATTCTACTTCTTCCATGGGATAATAATCAATTGATTCTATACAAAGTATTTCTAGATTTTCTTCTTCACTTGTAGAGAAAAATTAAACATCATCACAATTTGAATCAAGGGTTTGTGGAGATTCTTTACCTTCATTTGAAATGTCTTCAAGATCTTCCTTTTTGCCAAAATCATTACATGATTCTTCATCTTCAATTGAAATGTCTTCAAGATCATCACATTTAGAAATAATGCAATCAAGATTTTTTGGAGATTCTTTACCTTCATTGATCTTGATGGGTTTGTCTTTAATATTTCCCTTCTTGCTTTGATATGCCTCCTCTAGATTTAGCCATAGATCCTTGGCGGAAGTGAATTTTCCCATGCTCTCTTTGATAGGACTTGAGATTCCACTAAGAATGGTTTTGATTGCTAATGCATCATTGTTCTTTTCTTCCCTTTCAGATGCAAACTTTGAATTGTTCTTCAAGGAAACTGATCCACCAATGGTTGCCTTCCAAATACCTACTCCCATCTCTTTCAAATGCACTCTCATTTCTATTATCCAAGTAGAATAGTTTTCTTCATCAAGGATTGGAACTTCATCATCCATATGTGTGTCCATGGATCTCCTCCAAGCTTCTTAAGGCTTATAGTGAAGACCAACTTTGATACCAATTGTTGGACACACCGACCACACTTAGAGGGAGGCGTGAATCAGTGTGGGGCTCTTTTTCCCAAAACTTCCCCTACACAAAAATCCTTAATTAACAAACACCATTAACTCATTACTTATTGTTGTCATTTATAATCAGTTATATGAGAACATATATGAGCAACATATATGAACAATATATCATCAACAAATCATCATCACAAGGAACAAAAGGAACACAAGATGTATGTACAATTTTCTTTTTATTATGGACTACAATCATTGGGTTATCAACAACAACTGAATATAATACAACTCTACAAGAGCACCAACTCTATAATGCAAGACTCGGTTTACATCCTTAGCACCAAATGAGATGAGGAAAAAATCCTTAATAGATGTTAGTCTGTCAACAGGTACGTGACCTGTAGGTAATGCATCACGCATATGTACGATCCTTACCAGTAATGCAGCCCGCGTATGTACGTGGTTTGAATTACTATAGCCTGTATATTCTTTCAGAAACTAGGGTTTTTGAAACTTCATATTTCTGGCCCTTCAGACTCTTTCTCTTCTATCAAATCCACTTTTGATCTTGTCACTATACTATCTGAACCATAACCAATCGCAGGAAGTTTATGTTCTTCCACAAAAAACTCATTCTCCTAAACCATACAATATGAATGCTACTCATCATGTATGAACAACTAGTATACTATAACAATCATATCAATAATGAATCATAAGAGTTTTTCTCACTATATCATCCAACATAGACCACATCACAACAACCATACCAAGAATTCCTTAAGCATTCATTGCACAACAAGCAATAGTATCCATCAATACAACAATGTAACCATACCAGAGTCTCTATGGAAGATCTGATCCCATAGAATGCATATATGGAACCTGCTTTAGTCTCCAAGAGCTTGTCATTATCTCAACCACAAGTCTTCATGACTTCATCCATTGTACATGCCCTGTCCTCATTCAACCCGTGTCTGTACGTGCCCTGGCTCACTGCAGCCTGCGTATACCTTAGAAACTAGGGTTTATGAGATTCTAAAACTTTTGTCGTCATGACCTCAGACTTGTAGAAACTTTGATGCGTCCATAAGATACTCCAAATCTCCCCTCTCTCAGAATAGATCTTCAACACATGCTCAAGAGATACACAAAAAAATTACACAAACGATATCCAAAAGATGCACTTACACAAGAGAACCTTGCCTCTTATTTATACTCTCCAAATAGCTTCTTTAGAAGCATATTCTAGGTTACTTAACCCACTTCTAGGTCACTTAACCTATTTTAGGTCACTTAACCCATTTCTAGGTCACTTAACCTATTTTACTCATTTTTAGGGTTAACCACTTTCCATAAATAGAAAGTTCTCCATTTAAATATTCCTCCTTGACTTTGTCATTTTTCTTTACCATTTAAATAATAATTTCTTCTTTTCAAGAACTTTGACTTATTTGACCTTTTGGGGCTTCATGCCTACATATGAGGGTCCTCCAACTTTGTAGGGCCATAACTCTCAAACCATGAGGAGTTATGTGGAATTCCACATACCACTGGAAATGGAATGACAAGAACTATCCATCTAGGATAGTTTCACCAACAACTTCACTGATCTTCATCTCATTATTGCACATATAAGCATGGGTTCTCCAACCATACTTCTAGGATAACTCAACCATAAAGCATATTCTCGTGAGGTCTTTCATCATAAGGGGACCACTTTGGACTTCATCCATTTGTGCACCTTATCAACCATGATAAGACAATAATGATTCATCAACCCAACAATGCATCATATACCAAAACACATCGATCCACCTTCATCTATGCATCATATCGATGACATCATCCAATCATCCAATCAATCCTTTGGCATCAATCAATCACTTGAAATCAATCAATTAATCTAACACTTGAAATCAATCAATCAAAATATTACTTGAAACTGCCAATCAAACTATTGTCATCAATGACAACATGATCCAACACTTTATTCACTATACTTTTGGAGATACACTTTGTGGAAGATAGGGTTTTTGACTAGTCCTGAAGCTAGATATAAACAAGTGTTATGGGTTAAACAATCATAACTTATTCATAGAGAATCTACATGAAGTGAGACCAATTTCATTGGAAAGAGTATGAGATTTAGTTTCTTGTGTGTGAATTTCAGAATCTGATTTTATATATTGAGCGCGGGGCATTTTATACAAGTTCACTCTTTTGAATAAACTAGAATTGAATAAGGTCTACCATTCTCTCTATAACTTATTTTTGGGGAGGATTCAAGGAGTGAAAATTGGAGGAGTTTAAGATAATGCATTGAGTTTTATTATCTACAGGATCAAAGTATTCTAAGAAGTGAAGAATTGAAAAAGTTGAAGAAGTCTCGGGAATCATTATTTGGTTCTATGTGATGGTTAGTTGATGGTGATGATTTAATGTAAAGTTTTATTATCTCTTATATATTCTTGGGTGGAAGGAAGGGGAAAGGATGGAGACGTCAAACGTCTCTTGATATTGGAGGATTGTATAATCCTTTTGGAGGTTTATCCCTCCCTTTATATTTGGAAGCCGTAACTACCTTTGGAAGTCATTACTTCCCTTGAACAATAACTATTAGTTATTTCTCATATATCGTGCATGGTGTATTGTGACGCATTGGTGTAACTCTTCTACTATTCTTCATTGCACATTGGATATAATTGAATATATAATCTGGTTGAAGTATAAGTTGGAATTTTTTTTAAATTGTACTTGATAATGATTAATGATTCACCCCTCTCGTAGTATCAACAATTGGTTTTAGAGAAGGTTGCCTTCAAAACAATTTAACCACTGGAAGGAAAATCCCAAGAAAAGATGGATGACCATGAGCACATTTCAAATGAGATTCAAAGATTTTATGGAAGAAATTATGCATACTGGAGTGATAGAGTGAAAACTTTCTTTTTTGGAAATTGTTATACTTGTGGAAATTTTGGACACAAGACAATAAATTGTAGAATCAATGAAAGGAATAACTACGCAAGCTACATGAATGATGCAAATAATAGATATGGAAATGTTCGTAGAACTGTCAACAAAAATTATAATCCATTTGAACCATTAATGGATCCAAATATTGTATGCTACAAGTGCAATAATCTTGGTCACAAAGCATGAGATTTCAGAGAGATGAAGGAAGATAATCCTATGCCAAATGTCCCTATACCAACTACAACATGGGAAAGGAAAGAAATTCCACACAATGAAAATTGACAAATAGCATTGGTCGCTAAAGAATGCAAAGAAGAAGATGAATGGTTCATAGATTGTGGGTGCTCATCTCATATGACCGAAGATCAAAGAAAATTTGTCAGCATGAAGAAAAAGGGTGAAAATGTTGCATTTGGAGATGACTCATCTACCAAAATACTTGGAAAAGGAATTGTAAAGCTTGGAAGTGAAAATGTAAATGAAGGAAAAGTCCTATTGGTTGAAGATATGAAGCATATTCTCCTTAGTGTCAGAAAAATATGTGATCAAGGATACACTCTTACGTTTGACTCCCAAAAATGTAAAATCAGAAAAAATAACTCAGGAAGATTGGTTGCAATTGCGATAAGAAGACTGAACAACATATACATCCTAGACATGAAGAATAGAGAGAAGACAAAATCCACACAAAAGGATTCCAAGGAAGAAAATGTCCCAAAGACAAAAATTAAGGATGAAGTATTATTGAGTACCACATGTCCAGGGGGAGCAGTCCCAAAGAAGAAGGTCACCTTATTCCATTGAAATCAAGGGGAGCAAACCCACCCTTTGCCATTGATGTCAAAGGGGGAGAGAAATTGGGATCATGATGAAAGGGGGAGAATGAGTGTTTCCATCAATGACAAAGGGAGAGATTGTTGGAAGTTGTAAAATTTCAGACCCCAACCCAATTTCAGTCTTGATGATTTTTCAGCAAATGTTTAATGCCCAAACCCAGTTTTATGACAACCAATTAAACTCAACATATAATGAATTTCAGAACTAAAACATGAGGATTATGAACATTGTTTTAATGCAGAAATAAAATATATTAGAAGCACATAAAATAATAAAATAACACAGTGATTTTTGGTCTAACAATGACCTTGGTGTTATCACACTAAATTGCCTTGGGTCTTTTAGTTTGTTTTCAATCCTTTTTCAAGCCTTAGATTTTAAATTTTCTTTTGAAGTCTCATCCATTTAAAAATTATGTTTGGTAGGACCCCTTAGATGATTAAAGTTTTTGAGTCTTAGCTCTAATTTGATCCTCAAATTGGTTTTTGATCCTTGAACCATTTTAGCTCATGACTTATTTTGGTCCCCTTCATGACTTGTCCCTAGGTCGATCCCTCCCATAACTAGATTGATGTGACACTGCTATCTCTTCACTCATGACCTCATAGACATGACTCATCATCCTTGCTTACCTATCTAATCATTTTTTGAATTGAAAATTCTACCTACTCATCAAGCAGTTTCGTAGCACCCATCCATTTCATCATACCTCCACCTCAATTCATGATTGCCATGACTGATGTCATGTCCCTTGTTTTTAGTGACAATAGTTAGTTAAATATTCTTACCATATCCTACATTTACGAGCCTTGGTAATGGTTTATATTTTTGAAAATCTAAACAGTGATGTGTTGCGCAAATTCACAAGTTCTGATCAGGTGACAACAAGAAAACAAAGTTCGATAATGAAGTGGGTTCAAGGGCCGAAGTTTTCTCAATCTCATCCTGAGATTTCGATGAAGATTCCAACAAGTGTCTACTCCACAAGTATCTCGTGTTACCCCCCCTCTGCATATTAATTTTCACAAGAAATTTGTTCTCGGGTTTTGGTGGGCCAAGTTTGCACAGTCGTAGGGGACTCGTCTTTGTATGATAGCTTGGTATTCTTTCTTTTCTAGACCTGTATCTTTATTTCCTGCGTCAAAGTCAATTTATTGTTGCATGCCTCAGTCATTTAGATCGCAAGCCTGTAAATAACCTATCCTCTATGTATGTGTTGCGCTACTCAAAGGCGTTGCTCAAACCCTCTCTATTTTCCTTGCTCCTTTCACCTCAGAGTTTGGCATTTTTACTCAATTTCAGAGGGCCAATTTCAGATTACCCCCTCACTATTTTCACTCTAGAATACTTGTACAAGACTAAGTGTTTAATTCCTAAAATTGAGCTTAGCCTACTAGCATCAGTGTATCCAAAAGGGTCAGCCTTATATCTGAAGCCCGATTCAAATTCTTCCTGGTCATTACCATCCATTAATCCTTTTAAAAGACCTCATTCTAAGCCATGGAGACTCCTCAATCGAAGAAGACACACAATGGTGGCAAGGTGGTTAGGACAGAACTAGTGGACATGCATATTTTTGATACAGATTGTTAGAAAAACAGGACCGCAGAGCAATAAAATAAAACAAATGCAAAAACAAAACACATAAGACACACAATACAAGAGAGACACATATTTACGTGGTTCACCCAGTGTGGGCTACATCCACCAGAGAAATTTCCAGGTCCTTCCTTTATTATTATCCAACAAATGAAGGGATACAACCTACAACAAAACCCGTTGTAAATTCCTCTTCTTTCTCTCACAATCTCCTCTCTCAGAATACAATATTCACCATCATACATAGCTGCAATACATTTCCCTCATAAAAGAGGGTTGCCTTCTAGGGAAAAAAAACCTAACATAATCTCTACCATTAGATCTGCGACCTTATAATGAATGGTCTAGATTTATAATGAAATTACAATATACTTTTACAAGGCAATTTTTTCTTCGGGGGCTTCGCCCCTGAACCCCCATCGGGGGACGCTGCCCCTGAACCCCCGCTGGGGGCCCTCTTTCCCCCAGACCCCCCAGCCCGGGGGATATCCCCCCCGAACCCCGCAGAGGGGGTACCCCCCCTCTGCACTCCCCCGCGTGGAAGAGTGTACATACTTCTGGGGTGTAAATACTTCATGGGGTATAAACATGACTGAAAGAAAGGACCTATGAATTAGGAATATAATTAGGCTCCATAACCAACAATCTCCTACTTGGAGACTGATCTCAAAAAATCCACCGCTATTGTATATGTTGGACTCTGAACCTTCTTGGACCTGGCAAATTTCTCATCTTCATATTCATTCTTGAAGACCAACTGAAACTAAGCAAGAACTCAGTTTCTCCCTTGTTACTCCCTTTGTTAACATGTCTGCAGTATTCTGGCTAGTGTGTATCTTTTCCAGCTTCAATTGTCCATCTTCCAAGGCGGATCGTATGAAGTGGTCCCTCAACTATATATGCTTAGTCTTCAAATGGAAGGTTGAGTTCTTTTCAAGGTTAATGGCACTTTGACTGTCACAGTACAACCTGCTATTCTCCTGCTTCTTTCCCAATTCCTCCATAAACCTTTGTAACCAAATCATCTCTTTACTAGCCTCTGTAGCAGCAACATACTCTACCTTTGTTGTTGAAAGTGCAATAACCTTTTGCAGTTTCGAAATCCAACTTACTGTTGTTCCACCTATAGTAAAAACATACCCTGTGGTGCTCCTCCTGCTGTATTTATCACCTGCCATATCTGAATCAACATATCCCTGTAGAAAAGTGTCCGAACCTCCAAAACACAATGCATGTGTAGTAGTATCTCTCAAATACCTGAGAATCCACTTTACTGCCTCCCAATGTTTTTTACCTGGATTGTTCATATACCTACTCACAACTCCCACTACATGTGCAATATCTGGTCTTGTGCAAACCATTGCATACATCAAGCTATCAACTGCTGATGAATATGGCACCCTAGACATGTATTCTATCTCCTCCTGTGTCTTCAGACACATTTCCTTAGTTAATTTGAAATGGCTGGCCAAAGGGGTACTAACTGGTTTTGCATTCTTCATTCTAAACCTCTCCAACGCCTTCTCTATGTAGTCTCCCTGAGACAATGTCAGTTTGCGATTTTTATTGTTTCTTGTTATTCTCATACCAAGGATTTTCTTTGCAGCACCCAAATCCTTCATCGCAAATGAATTGGCTAATTTCTTCTTGAGAACATTTATATCCTGCATATTAGACCCTGCAACAAGCATGTCATCTACATACAATAGAAAGA
>ML789459.1:137101-149517 GCA_009831015.1 Picea engelmannii
GTAACCGTATTAAATTCATTTAAATGATCTACAACAGACCCACCTTCTGACATCTTCATATTAAATAATCTCTTCATTAGAAATACCTTATTCGACGCCGAGGGTTTTTCATACAATTTGGCCAACGCATCCATCAAACCCTTTGTTGTCCTTCCTTTCGAAATATTTAAAGCCACCGATGCTGCCAGGCTCAGCCATATCGTTCCTAGATCCTTTCTGTCAAGAATCTCCCATTCATTGTCCTTCATGGCCGTCGGCTTCTTTGCTACTCCACTCAATGGTAGGAATAGATCCTTCTGATATAAATAGTCTTCCCTTCGCATATTCCATAACTGGTAGTTTTGGCCATTAAATTTCTTGACCCTAAACTTTCCATCTTCCGACATTGCTCCCACTCGAACCAGGAACCCTCTTTTCCTGCGAGTTACCTTACGCTTTGATACCAGTTGTTAGAAAAACAGGACCGCGGAGCAATAAAATAAAACAAATGCAGAAACAAAACACAGAAGACACACAATACAAGAGAGACATAGATTTACGTGGTTCACCCAGTGTGGGATATGTCCACCAAAGAAATTTCCAGGTCCTTCCTTTATTATTATCCAGCAAATGAAGGGATACAACCTACAACAAAACCTGCTGTAACTTCCTCTTCTTTCTCTCACAGTCTCCTCTCTCAGAATACAATATTGACCATCATACATAGCCGCAATACATTTCCCTCATAAAAGAGGGTTTCCTTCTAGGGAAAAAAACCCTAACATAATCTCTACTGTTAGATCTGCGACCTTATAATGAATGGTCCAGATTTATAATGAAATTACAATATACTTTTATAAGGAAATTTTTGCTTCGGGGGCTTCGCCCCTGAACCCCCATCGGGGGACACTACCCCTGAACCCCCGCTAGGGCTCCGTTTTCCCCCAAACCCCCCAGCCGGGGGGATAGCTCCCCCTGACCCCGTAGAGGGGGTACCCCCCCTCTGCACTCCCCCACGTGGAAGAGTGTACATACTTCTGGGGTGTAAATACTTCATGGGGTATAAACACGGTTGAAAGCAAGGACCTCTGAATCAGGAAGATAATCAAGCTCCACAACCAAAACAGATCCCATGGAAAGAGAGGCCTTTCAAAGAGTACGGTGCCTCTCTTTCTGTTAGAACATGCAGAGAGGCCATTCAGAGGTAGCAAAATAGTTTTCATTATAGTTTTATGGTAGGAAGACCAAGGTTGGGGATTTGGAGTTAGAGGTGACTGAAGCCTCTATCTCAGATGCAACATGGATCCCCATTACAGGTGAAAATTGATTCAAAGCCATGGCTTTGAGTTCAGCCTATGAAAAAGATCTTTTTAAACCTGAATATCAATCCAATGACTTTTCCAAAAGTATTCCAAGGAGTCAATTCATTGAACAATTTGACAGATTATTGAAGATCATACAAAGATATTTCACTTGTGAAGGGAGATTTAACACATTATACCAGTACCATATAAGGTTTTTGCTACATTTTACTGGTAAGGTTGAGATGAATATTCCCTATTACTTGTTGAGGAGTATGGGTAAGATGTCAGACAAAATACAAGCCAAATCTAAAGATGTGATTCTAGCGTTTTTCACTCTGGATTAATCAGAATGCTAGTCTCTGAGGAATTGGGCAAGAAAGAGATTTCATGGGATAATTTTGTTGTTGCATCTCATTTCAAGTTGGATCTAGCACCAACTCCTCAATCACAGAAGGCATGTCCTTTGTCACCCACCAGTACTTCTAAAGCAGGGACCAGTAGGAAGAGAAAGGGCAGAGCCCCTGTTCAAGTTTTAGAGACCAGCAAGCAGGTCATAGAAGCTGAGGAGGAAGTTTGTCCTTCTCCACACAAGGATTTTTCACCACCTCCTCCACCAGGGTTAGAAGAGGTACCTTCTTCTACCAAAGCTACATCCAAGAGAGGGAAGAAGCTTCTCTTTCCCTCCTCTCCTCCAACAGTCGAAATGAAGGGTAAAATACCTTTCACAAGGTCATCAATTCCTAAGGAGGTTTTCAAAGAGCAGTCTTTACCAGAAACTCCTATTCAAAATAAGAAGGGTAAAAGCATTGAAAATCCTATGGAGGAGAAATCAGAAACCCTTATTCAAAGGAAGAAGGGTAAAGGTAGTTTTCAGCCTATTAAAGGAAAACAAGAAACCCTTGTACAGAAGGGTAAGGGTTAAGGTACTAAAATACCTTTGGAGAGGAAAGATGAAACCTCTGAGAAAGGCATTGAGAAGCTCGTTGAAAGAAAAGATGAAACCCCTGTGCAGAGAAAGAAGAATAAAAGTAAATCCATCAAGGAACTTGATGAGGTAGACAAGACACTTCCCATGCAGGAATAAGAGGAGTCTGAGAAAAAGATTAGTGATAATGTGCATGCCACAGTTCCTCCTGACAATCAGACCTACAAAATATTTATCAAGCAACTCAGAGATGCAAGAAAATAAATATCTCATCTTAAAGGAGAAGATAAGGTCAAGTTGTCTCAATTGAAAGAGCTCATGGATGGCTACATTCACACCCTTGAATTGGCAAGGTTTGCAGCAAGAAAGGCCTATCCCTTTCATAGATAGTTAAAGAATCTTTACAGGAAAAAGAAAGGCTTTCAGTCTCAGAATAGGAAGCTAAAGGCAGAGCTGAAGCACTTTCAAGATGAGGTAGCCCAACGAAATTTACAAGTGCTGGTTGAAGATTCCATTGAAGATGAAAAACCAGCAGCTAAGGAGAGCACTGCTACACTGAAGAAGCCTGTCAATGCTAAGAAGAAGAAGTCTGATGTGTCAATTGAAGATCCTCTCTCTACCAGAAAGAGTGTGAGGTTAAGTGTCAAAATGACAAAATAACTGGTAAAAGGTAATCCCCATTTTTGAGGATAGTTCCTTTTTGGGAGGGTTAACTAAATTCAAATATTTCCTCTACCATATAGATAGGCTTCTAAGTGTTAACTATAAGAGTTTTTGGTTTTTTCTATGTGCTAGCTTCCCCAATGGTAAAGGTGTTGACGGGCGAAATTGACCGCTCATCAACTGGAGGGGTGGATCCGGTCTGGGGTTGTCTAAATAACCCAAGCCATTTGGAATGATCCACTCCGATGGGTTTAGTGGCTCTGTTGGCCGATCTAAGTCCTAGGAAAGTGAAAGAAAAACTAAACTAAAGAAACTAATCTACGTGAAAAAACTAGCTACAACAAACTATATACAAATCTAAAATATATATACAGTTTACTAACTAATATTATAGAGAAATCATTCTACTTATTAAATGTTCAGCTATCAATACAATTAAATCTCGATTACATATGTACGGTATTTACAGAATACAAATTTTGATCGAAATTTGCAAAATCATTTGTAAAATGTCTTATGACAGCGAAGCTATTATTTTTTATTTTTTATAATTTTTATGAGAAAGGAATAAAATGAAAGCTATCTAAGATAAGAAATTAAGATAACAATCCTAACTGTAAATATGAACTATAGAGATGAACAATGAAACATGTTCAGATTACAAGAAATTTATATATTAATTAACTAATTGAATAACACTAACAAACTGACCTGTAGAAGCGCTCCCTATTTGTCCTGTTCACAGTACTGGATTTAGCTGTTTGATGGGTGAAACCCGCACTAGATTTTCCACAAGCTTATCATAAACAGGAAGAAGCAACGCTCTTTGAATACAAATGACAGAACAAACAACACATAAAACAACAACAATCTTATAGTTTATAGATCATCACATTTAGATATATTCCAGTGCGAAGATTTGTACATGACCGTTCATTTAACAAAGAAGATAAACCTTCTATTCATTAAATTCAAATAGAGTAATTACTGTGAGTAAAATGAGATACATCAAGTATGGACATAATTTAAATCATAACGCATCAACTTGTAACAAATCTTGATATCTAAAGTAGTCAATAATTTGATTACAAATTGTTATGCACAAAACTTGAACAAAAGTAAAATAAGTTGAAGCTAAAGTCGTACAACAAATCCACTTCTATTCGAGTCTGTATAATCATAAGTCCATAGTCTTTGTTATCCCAACAGTGATGGGTTCTTTACAAAAAATAATAAGTATATAAAGGCCACAGGATAAAACAATCCTTGTGGAAAATATCAAAACTGTTTGCAAAAAATATGGGAACAATCTCCCAGATTCCTATTTCTGCCTAAGACTAACAACCTAAACGAAAACTATGTAACAAAAAGCATGTTCTAAACTGCCACAACAGATCCAATTCCCATTGAAATTCGTGTGTACCTGTAGATGGGCAAGTGTAAACAATTTTAGATAATGTTTTAATTGTAAAATCAACAAAAATCCAAATTTTAAGACTAGCTACAGAATCGCACGATTCTGTAGTTGTTTATATTTACAAACCAAATCATTTTAAATTAATCCAATGATAACAGGAATGTATGCGATCTATCAAAGAAAACCTTAATTACTAATTCAAAGCAAAAAAAATCATTCATGCTAAAACAAACCAAATCTTTTATGCCAATTCAAAGCAAACACAATTGTTTTTGAATCAAAACAAAACAGAACTATATTCGATTTATCCAACAAATATTTTATACTAATTCAGAGCAAACACAAATATTTCATGCTAATTCAAAGCAAACACAATCATTTTTGAATCAAAACAAAACATAACTATATTCGATTTATCCAACAAATCTTTTATACTAATTCAGAGAAAACACAAATGTTTCATGCTAATTCAAAGCAAACACAATCGGCTATGCTAATTCAAAAAAAACCAAATCATTCAAGAATCAATGTTGAAATAACAAACCTTGGCTGTAGGGATACGATTCGTTCATGATAATTTCAAGTTAACAATGGCAGTCGTTGCCTCAACATTTTTTAACACGATAGAACCCGTGGTTTTTTGCCTCTTATCATTGGCTTGTAGTCTATCATTTTCCTTAGACAACATAGTCACCCGGTCCTCCAAGGACTTAATTTTGGATTGCAACAGAGGGACATATGTGTAGTATCTCTCGGGCCAAGAGTTCCATTAAGTGCATAGTTGTTGATCAGGCCGAGTCACTACAGGTGAAGTATCCTTTACATTACCAGGGGTTCCACTGTCAAACTTGATCTTGGGGAAGTTAGGGTCATCCTTAAGGAATGGTGGGAGGTTGGACACGTAGTCATAGGGTTCAACAGAATAGAGGTCGTGTGAGTATGGGTACTCCTCAGTAAAAAATGGCTCAATCTCAGAATCTAAGTCTTCACTCAAAACAATTGGCTTCTGGTCTGTGTTTTGTTTGGGCTTGTTATGAGCACACCTAGATACCCAGCGTGTATCCTTCTTACCTTTGCTATTGACATCTGTATTTCCCTTGACTTTCTTTCTTGCAGGCCTCTTAACAGGCTTAGCACTATCTTTTAAACATGGGTCATGCAGGGTGTCGGGTAGGTCAGCGTTGGGGTAGGTGGAGGGTTCGACAACAGGTAAGAGTGTAGGAGATGGCACGACAGGCCCGACAAGGGTTTCAGTGACCATGGTCTTATCCACTTGACCACATTCAGGAGTGACAAAGCCATTCCTTAATAGGAAAGCTTGTCAACAGTCACCACTCAAACTCAAATGATGAACAATAATGATTTTGATCAAACAGTGATGGAAAAGGCTGGAGTCAGCCTTTTCCCTCTTAAATCGTTTAGGCATTTTATATAGACTGCGTAGGAGGTAGTGAGGCATATTCAAAGGGAAATCTATGAAATTCATAAGAAGCCGGAGATGGTAAAGAAACACTAAACCATATCTACCTTCGCAAGTAAAAAATCGCTTAATAATGGCCAATAAATCATGCCATCGAGACTTAAGGGCCGTGACTGGCATACCTTTATCAGAAATGATAATTTTTCTTGATGTAAACAGGAGCGGCCATGACACTTCATCCACCTTCGAATTATTAAACCACCTCTGCCCTTTAGCTGTAAAACCCGTAGCTGAGCTGAGGAATTCCTCATTCAATTCAAGTTGGATATCGCCAACTTTTGCCTTTGCATCCATCGAATGTGAGGGAAAACTGTTGAGCGACCGCGAGGTTGAAACCCTCAAATTTTTGGATGAACACCAACCAGCCATTACTCTCCAGGTCCTCACGAGCGTTGTCAAATAACAACAACATTTGGACGCCATTAGGTTCTATTCACACTACAAGGGCCATATCCGGTAGCACATGGTCAACAAGGTAACTGGTGAGGGGGTTGGACGGGGTAGACACAGGACCAATTCCCACAGTTTTCTCAAAACCAACATAGGTAGCCTGAGGTGAAAGACAAACATTAACGCTTATGCATGCGAGGGTGGTGGAGTGAAATAAAACCATGAAAAACATTCATTTTGACATGTACAATCGACGGCGCTTTGGTGATTCAAATCACTATTGGTGTGTGTCAAAAACAATGTAAACGACATGCCAAACAAATAACCATTGAAAACCATGACAAGTGGATTCGAATATTCGAACAAACAATAACATTTGTATGATTTAAAACAAAACAACATTTCGAATATAGCACCAAGGATTTAATCAAAGACACCAAAAATCATTGCATGGCGAACTTATAAATTGAAACCATATCAACAAAAATTAAAAGTGAATAAAGGTTTGGTGTTTTGACACATGTATGACCAATATTAAGTTAGAAGTGAAATGACCACATGAACAAGAGTATTCATAATAATCCAGTGACGATTTTAATGTCATTGACATGAATTCCAATTCAAGGTTTTCACGCTTGCAGTCATGAAAATGAAAACAAAAGGCAGGTGTGTGAATATGCAAGATAATAGTGTCATTTTGTTTTAAAGAATTGCGACGAGTATTGAGGGTTCAAAACCCTTGTGTAGGCAGCTTGTAAGGAAAAGATAAAAATGCAAAATGGTTACCAACAATGGCGACACACTGGTAGAAGCAGTTATCTCTGCCAAAAGAACAAATCCAGATTATGATAATGAGAATAATTCTAACTCAAAAACAACCAGAAAATTGTTTAAACATCATTATTAATCAAAGAATTCCAACTGTGCTTAAAAGATGAAAACTGATAACAATCTTAAGACAAGCGAGCCATGATATTAAAAATAAATCTCCAATACTGTTGACAGAGCCACTTCTGCTAGCAGATGTCCATAGCCTCGACAGGGTTTCCATTTAACCCACTCTGATGTCCGTATCCTGCCAAGAAGTTCCAGATCAGAATAAAGGACATTTTAAGGTCAAGAGATTTCATACTTATGATTTTTCATATATCCGACATTGCTTTGCTGCCAGCGGGCTGTTCAGTACCCCAGCGAAGTTGTCTTGGCATTATGCATGCATTTACCCACTGCCAACAGACCTGTTCAGCATCCCGGGGGGTTTACAAGCACTTCCCACATCTCTTTTATGATTTATTTAATTTTTAAAGATATATAATTGAGCGGGGTGATGCTGAAAATTATATAATATTTTGGACATATTTTTACAGACCTTGAAAGAATTTTTTAAACTGTCCTTCATTAAGATTTAGAGATGGTTTGTTTACAAAACCGACCTTCGAAAGCAGGGAGACATCTTCTGAGTTATTCCCTTAAGGAACAGGGACAACGTAAGAAGAAAATAGATGATTGTGATAGGCTTCACTTACAGATTGAAATCAATAAACTTCTTTCAAACAACGGGCTTTCCTTAACATGGATGTAAATTTCAGAAGCATATCACAATTGATGTTTAGACGACTTTTCAGCTGTTATTTCAGAGGAAATTTTTTTTGTTTTCTTTGTCTGAACAGTTCAAAATGCAGGTATGTGTATTTCAAAAAGAAAGACTGATAAGCATAAATGGAAACAAAAAACACCAGCGAAGAAAGATTTGAAAGCAAAGAAATCCAAACAAAACAAATATGTACAGAACGTTCATTTGAAAACCTCATGCAACAAATCCCTTGGGAGACTGAAAGAATGTATGAAAATCTTGTTTGATGGGAAATAAGTCTTACTCGTGGTACCTTGGGTTAGGGTTGATTCAGATTTATTTATCTCTTTACTTTCCATTTAATATTTTCATGACGATACTACGTTTTTGAAAATAAATGTTCAACTTAAAAGTAAAGAGAAAAGGGTCAAGGGGACTTCCTTGACAACAACCGTATTATGGTTCTCGTGGTCCGCCCACTTGCGTTCATGACTGCATTATTACAAAGAGAAATAATGAGAAATACAACTGAAAGGAAAACCTATTCCTAAACCTACCCTAAGTATTAAACAAATCAGAATACTATGTGAAGTCATTTTTCCAATGCAGCCATCAGAGTAACTCCAATCCTACAATGGAAACAAGATCAAACATTATTAATAAGAATGATAATATATCAACAAATGATAGAAACATATCACACTTACCTTCATAATCATCATCTAAAAACAAAGTAAGCATGATCTTACCATTCCCTGGAATATTCTTGATGTATGAATCCTCCATCCATTGTGCAATATTGTCATGATAAGTGTCATAATGGCATGGGCGAGTGTAAGTAAGTTTGAAAAACTTGTCAATATCATGAGGAAATGAAATAACCATTAGTCAAGGCTGAAATTCCCCATCCTTCTGACAATTCTCTAAGTGTTCATTAATTTCTTCACATGGAGGATCTAAAAGAAATATGTCACGCCTACTTCCAAGATACTTAGGTAAAAAGAAAGCAAGCATAACTTTGTCTTTATTATGAATTTTTTTTATATATGAATATTCAAGCCATCCTAAGATCCTGTCACAAAAATGGGGATGCAAACCATGACTTTGATGAAACAAATATATCAATGGGAAACTCATCATAGGAGGACTCGTGCAATCAATTGGATCATTGGTTTGAATGTTTCCTTCGATGAGATTGATCACTTCAAAATGTGAAGTATAAACATTAAGATTCGAGATAAGCAAAGAACGAATATGAAATGTAGAACGTTTGATCTCCATAAAATATAATGCATTGTCCTTTTCAACAATAAACTGTGTAAAATCATCTCACAACATGTCCTTTTCCCATGTGAGTGATGAAAGTGAACGAGAGTCAAATCCGGTTTTATCAATGTTATGCTCGGAATTAATTTCACCAAAATTTAGCATATCGAAAGGATATGATTGTGTTGGAAGAGAGTAGGATGTTGTAGGTAAGATGTCAAGTCCAGCAGAGTCTAGGAATAGATCAGGATATAAAAAATAAAAGGAATCAGAAATAAGCACATGAAAATAATCTCTTGAATTAACAATGGTATTCTCAAGAGATTCCTCTTCGCCTTCTTTAAAACCCTTACTCTGTTTTGGTGACGAATACCTCAACATGATATGATCATCTGGATTTGCCTTTTTTGTGATAGATAATTCAAAATTTATGTGACAAACATCTAGTCTTTCATGTGAACAAAGTGCATTTTGAGGATGAAGGTTTAAGGTTTCTTCTTCTAGTTGCATATCTTCTTCTCTAATCAATTTCATAGGAGTACTAGAACATTCAAGACGATTTTCGTCACTTAAGTGTTCTTCAATGACTGATTTAAAATGTTCATTAGAGCATGAGTTACAAGAATGAGGATATTCACCTTGAGCCAGAAACAAATCTTCTTCCATACTGGTCGTAGACTGAAAATACAATGATTCAAAGGAAAAACCAATTTGGTTGTCATTAAGAACCTGGTCAATAGATTCTACCTCCCTATCTTGTTCAACATTGTCAGAAGGATTCTTCTCTTCTTGCAAAGAGAATTGTTATTGTAGTTGAGTGATAGGATTTGCAATTAGTTCTTTTTTCATGCTTGAATATGACTGGATGGAAGGGATGCAAGCATCAAAAAGAGACTTAATGCAAATGACATGTCATCGAGATTAAATTTACAGAGGATATGATAGACTCTTGTCAAAAAGTCTTCTGAAGATGAATCACCGTTGATTAGAAAAGTATGAAATTCTTCACACAATTGATCGAAATCATAAATTTCAAAAGAATCTAGAAACTCATCTACAAATTGAAACCAATAAAAAATGTGACATGCTGGAAAGGATTCAAACCAATGTTTGATCCGACCTCTAAAAGTAAAAGCGAAAAGTCTGCATAAAACTCTTAAATCTGAGATGTCATGTTTGATGCATTTGCACCAAAACTTGTTAAGGTGGTCTTTAGCAGATATATTGCCTCCACCATCAAAGGTGAGTTTGGACAAGCGAGAGACTGTCTCGTTCGGAACATTGGGTAATGAGAAGTTGAAATCATGTTCCAACACAATGATTTGGGGAGCCATGAGGAGATTGAATACATTTAAAATAAAGGCTCCTACAAGGCCGACTTGTCAGTCGTCCCTCCTTCTAGCGCCATTTGTTGACGGGCGAAATTGACCGCTCATCAACTGGAGGGGTGGATCCGGTCTGGGGTTGTCTAAATAACCCAAGCCATTTGGAATGATCCACTCCGATGGGTTTAGCGGCTCCGTTGGCCGATCTAAGTCCTAGGAAAGTGAAAGAAAAACTAAACTAAAGAAACTAATCTACGTGAAAAAACTAGCTACAACAAACTATATACAAATCTAAAATATATATACAGTTTACCAACTAATATTATAGAGAAATCATTCTACTTATTAAATGTTCAGCTATCAATACAGTTAAATCTCAATTATATATGTACAATATTTACAGAATACAAATTTTGATCGAAATTTGCAAAATCATTTGTAAAATGTCTTATGACAGCGAAGCTATTATTTTTTATTTTTTATAATTTTTATGAGAAAGGAATAAAATGAAAGCTATCTAAGCTAAGAAATTAAGATAACAATCCTAACTATAAATATGAACTATAGATATGAACAATGAAACATGTTCAGATTACAAGAAATTTATATATTAATTAACTAATTGAATAACACTAACAAACTGACCTGTAGAAGCGCTCCCTATTTGTCCTGTTCACAGTACTAGATTTAGCTGTTTGATGGGAAAAACCCACACCAGATTTTCCATAAGCTTCTCGTAAACGGGAAGCAACAACGCTCTTTGAATACAAATGATAGAACAAACAACACATAAAACAACAACAATCTTATAGTTTACAGATCATCACATTTAGATAAATCCCAGTGCGAAGATTTGTACATGATCGTTCATTTAACAAAGAAGATAAACTTTCTATTCATTAAATTCAAACAGAGCAATTGTTATGAGTAAAATGAGATACATCAAATATGGACAGAATTTAAATCATAACGCATCAACCTGTAACAAATCTTGATATCTAAAGTAGTCAATAATTTGATTACAAATTGTTATGCACAAAACTTGAACAAAAGTAAAATAAATTGAAGCTAAAGCCGTACAACAAATCCACTTCTATTCGAGTCTGTATAATCATAAGTCCATAGTCTCTGTTCTCCCAACAATGATGGGTTCTTTACAAAAAAAAATAAGTATATAAAGGCCACAGGATAAAACAATCCTTGTGGAAAATATCAAAACTGTTTGCAAAAAATATGGGAACAATCTCCCAGATTCCTATTTCTACCTAAGACTAACAACCTAAACCAAAACTATGTAACAAAAAGCATGTTCTAAACTGCCACAAAAGATCCAATTCCCATTGAAATTCGTGTGTACCTGTAGATGGGCAAGAGTAAACAATTTTAGATAATGTTTTAATTGTAAAATCAACAAAAATCCAAATTTTATGACTAGCTACAAAATCTCACGATTCTGTAGTTGGTCATATTTACAAACCAAATCGTTTTAAATTAATCCAATGATAACAGGAATGTATGTGATCTATCAAACAAACCCTTAATTACTAATTCAAAGAAAAACAAATCATTCACGCTAAAACAAACCAAATATTTTATGCCAATTCAAAGCAAACATAATCGTTTTTGAATCAAAACAAAACAGAACTATATTCGATTTATCCAACAAATATTTTATACTAATTCAGAGAAAACACAAATATTTCATGCTAATTCAAAGCAAACACAATCGTTTTTGAATCAAAACAAAACAGAACTATATTCGATTTATCCAACAAATCTTTTATACTAATTCAGAGCAAACACAAATCTTTCATGCTAATTCAAAGCAAACACAATCGGCTATGCTAATTCAAAACAAACCAAATCATTCAAGAATCAATGTTGAAATAACATACCTTGGCTGTAGGGATACGATTCAGTCATGATAATTTCGAGTTAACAATGGCAGTGCCTGCTGTTAACTCTCCAAGAAACCCTCCGTGGTTGCAGACCAGAGGTGCTTGGTAACTTAAGAAATCAATGTTTTTGGTGTTTTTTATCAAAATGGATCAATGGGATGACTAAACCAGAGTACAGCATTCAGACATTCAACAT